>ML810833.1:39503-55726 GCA_009831015.1 Picea engelmannii
ATAAGCTTGGAGTTCTTTCATCCACATTTCATCTTTTCTTTGTAAGGAGAGCAATCAGTTGAGGGCCTCAAGAGCCTTCCATTGGAGAGGGAAGGGACCCAAGTCCTCTTTCTCCATTGTGTATCTTTGGATTTCAACAATCAAACCAGCTTATACATTGGTGATATTGGTCCATGTTCATTTGTTTTTATTTTTGTTCTATGCTCATAGTTTTATTTAGTTTTTGTTTAGTTCTTGTTAATAGCTTTGTTGTTTTCTTTCTAACCTTTTACCATACAGCTGTCATGACTAGCAGAGCCCAACTAGGCATGTAAGCACTCACTTTTTGCTCATCAAACGACGAAAAGAGTGCAAACAATAATTATCATGTATTCTACTGTGCATGCGAATTAATGTTAATGCCATTGATTATTTATAATAGAATTAATTCTTATGCTTACTATGAGTTTAATTGTGTTTCATTTGCTTAAATGGATGTCATATATATGTAATTAAGCATGAGATTGTTATTCCATGAAGTAGCACCTGCTCGGTATGAAAAAGAGTGTTACAATATGGTATCAGAGCCACAGTTTTAATGTTGAGCCTAGATGGGCCAGATAAGTGGTCTTTGGACCAAGAGTTTGAGGATAAATTGTGTCTGGAGGACCAATTTCGGACCTTTGAGTGCCCCTGTGTGCCAAGGATATTACTTGACTGTGATTACAAAGGTCAGGAGGTGTAGTGGTGTTATGAAACCACAACCAGTGTGGTATATGGCCACAAGGAGAGAGGACTCCACACCAGAAGTGTTGGAGCCTTAGGATCTGTTCGGGAGGGAAGGAAAAGCCTCGTGATCGTCGGATATGGAAAACATGTGCAGGGCTTAAAACCCTTTGGAGTTGCGCAGGAACGCAGAAATCACGATACGTGAAATCCTGAAGCGATCTACGCCATAGATCGTGAGAGAGGATTTGACCGTCAGATCAAGTGGAGGATTAGACCGTAATTTTGGGATTTCGGCACACGGAAGTTCAAGATGTGGGATGCATGAACTCCTGATTCCCGAAACCTCGAAAATATCTATGTCGTAGATCAGAGAAAGGCCTAACCATTGGGATTTTTCTTGGAATGGACACGGGCACATGGATGTGTACCACGTGTCGGTGAGTCGAGAAGACAGGCGAGAGTGGTGGGACTCGATGAAGTCACCAAAGTGATGTGGACCCTCCCAAACATGCCACACTCCACCATGGTTAAGGGAGACAACTGTGCTGTGGGCTCAGAGAGTAAAGTAAATCAGAATTTTAGAATTCAGAAGTTGGAGTTACCAGGGGTTGGGAGTCACTGTGTCGTGAACTCCCGAGTACCGAAGACCCGAAACCCGAAATGTTGAAGTCCCAAAATCTCTACCATAGTTGGTGACAGCTGTGCTGTGGGCCCAGGGGAAAAGAAGTTGGAATTTCGGGAGTCAAGAGTTAGAGAGGGGAGCGAGTGTGAGAACCTCCAGGGGCCAAAACCCTGAAACTCAAAACCCCAAAATCCCGAAGTCCCAAAATTTTTGAAGATAAAAGAACCGTCAAGGGTTTGACTATTGGATCCTCGTGGAACAAAACCCTGAAACCCAAAAAAGAGTATAAGAGTCTCATGGACCAAGACCCCAAGACTAGAAGTCCCGAAAGCGAGTGTGTGAGCCTCATACACAAAAACTCCGAAGTCCCGAAGTCCCGAAATTTGCAGAGCCGACAGAGCTCACAAAACTTCGTGAAGTCAAAACGTTTTCTCACTCGCATTGGTTTATGATTATCGTGATTTTATTAATGGTTTAAGGCCTGAAAAACTTCGGTTGAATACATGTTGTGTATGCAGAGTTCAACGAGTGTCAGGACAGCCAAAAACTGACGCCGAGTATGGAATTGTAGGAAGTGCAGATTGCCTCCGAAACAGAAGACGAACGGGAAGGAAGGGATGTCAACCTGGGAGTCGAAGGATATAACTCCAATGGGCATGGAAAAGAGATGGATAAGGAAGGAAATATGATGAAACTTATTGAAATATTGCAGAAAGATGCCCAAGCTTGTTGGGTGGATAGCCGAAAGCTCATGAGGATCTGGGATCAACAGGGTGAATTCAACTTAAAGACGTTGAAGAGCCTGGAAAGAATAGAAAGGAAGTTAGAGAAAGGGAGTGACTCAAGCAGGACAGAGAGTCACAGGACCCCTTAGAGGAAAATAATGTCGAGGAGTGGTAGCATACATCTTTGTCGCTTCCAAAATAATTCAAGCAGGGAAGCGCACAGTAGTTCAAGCCCATCCCCTACCAGGAAACACCGAAAATATGGAATGGATGAGTTGAAGGGGGAGATGAACAAGATCAAGCCTCCAACGTTCAATGGAGAACATAATAAGGAGGAATATGCCGAAACATGGTTCCTAGGCATGAGGAAATATTTCAAACTGCAGAATTATTCTGCTCGTGTAGAAGGAAGAATTGCGATGTATCAACTAAAAGGAAAAGCATCCATGTGGTGGGATCGATTTGTGCAGGTGTAGCACATTAGCGAGAAGGATGTCACTTGGAAGGAGTTCAAGAGGTATTTCTAGAAGAAATACCTGACTAAAAGATACTATGACAGAAAAATGAAGGAGTTCTTCGAACTCAAGCTAGGCAGCATGACCATTGATGAATACGAACAAAGGTTTTTGGAACTACTGAAGTATGTTCCATTCATCAAAGATGAGGCTATCAATATTCAAAGATATCTGAGTGGACTGCCACCTTCCATTGGTGACAAGATTCAATATGATGATCCTAAGACTATGGAAGAGACAATAAGAAGGGCTAAATGCTTGTATGAACAAAAAAGAGAAAGGCCTAATTTTCGGAAGGCTTGGGATGATGAGAAGAAGTTCAGGAAAGAGCAGAGGAAGAAGGGAAACAAGCCTCCCTTTTTCAGAAACAGTCCTCAGGGACAACCATCTTTTAGAGAGCCCAGGAAGGCTGAAGGAGGTGATCAAATGCCCAGGCAGCCACCTATGGAGTGTTGGGGATGTACAGGGAACCATAGGTACAGAGACTGCTCCCATAGAAAATATAAAGTGAGAACTGTCCACAATGTTCAGCAAGCTGAAACCGTGGAGGATATGGGTAGTAGAATGCCAAGGATCTAGGCAGCCCTGGACAACAAGAAAGAATAATTTCAATCACACATGATTGAAGTGGGAAGTATGATTAACAACCAACCACTTATTATTTTAATTGATTTAGGGGCTATCCATAGTTATGTAGATCCTAGGGTGGTGGAAAGCTTGAACTTATCAAGAAGAAAAAATGAAAACTCTTGCTTAGTGCAGTTGGCTACAGGAGCCAAGAGGAAGGTCATTGAGTTGATTAAGTCCTATTCCATAGACATGGGTAGATTGAGCACTAAGGCTGAATTGAATATTCTTCCTTTTGGCTCCTATGACTGCTTAATTGGGATGGACTGGTTGGACGAGCACCATGCCCTTTTGGACTGCCGTAACAAGAGGTTTACATGCCTATATGAGGAGGGATATCAGAAAACAGTCCAAGGAATTCCCAGAGCCGTGGCTATTAGAGAAATCTCAGCCATGCAGCTGAAGAAGTGCTACATGAAAGGCTGTCAATTATTTGCATCTCGTGTAGAAGAAGCATCTGGAGATGAAGCCTCAAATATTGGAGATCATGAGGTACTCATAGAGTTCAAGGATGTATTTCAGGTGGTACCTGGACTACCTCTGAAGAGAGACATTGATTTTTCTATAAATTTGATGCCTGGAGCAGCTCTAGTTTCGAAAGCTCCTTATAGAATGAGTACGCCATAGCTGAAATAGTTGCAATTTTAGCTTGAAGAACTTCTAAAGAAGGGGTACATTCACCCAAGCGTGTCACCTTGGGGTGCTCCAGTCCTATTTATGAAGAAGAAGGATGGAATGTTGAGGCTGTGCATTGATTTCTGACAGTTGAACAAGGTAACTGTCAAGAACAAGTATCCTCTACCGAGGATTGATAATATTTTCGATCAGTTGAAAGGTGCAAAAATATTTTCAAAGATAGATCTCAGGTCTGGATATCACCAGGTGAGAATAAAGGATGAGGACATTAGCAATACCACCTTTAGAACAAGGTACGATCATTACGAGTTCACAGTGGTGCCGTTTGGACTGTCAAACGCACCTGCTATTTTTATGTTCTTGATGAATGGTGTATTCAGGGACTATTTGGACAAGTTTTTCATAGTCTTCCTGGGTGACATATTGGTGTATTCCAAGTCAGAGGGAGAGAATGAACAACACCTGAGGATGGTGCTGCAAGTGTTGAGGGAACACCAGTTGTATGCCAAGCTGAGAAAATGCTCATTTTATCAAAGGCAGATCCATTACTTGGGTCATATTATTTCAGAAGAAGGGATCGCTGTGGATCCTAAAAAGGTTGAGGCCATCCGAGAATGGTCAGTTCCAAGGAATGTGGCAGAGGTTAGATCTTTTATGGGTCTAGCAGGATATTACAGAAGGTTTATAGTAGGGTTCTCAAAGATAGCTCACCCTATTACTTCCTTGCAAAGGAAGGAGAAGAAGTTTCAGTGGACTGAAGAGTGTGAGAAGAGTTTTCAGTGATTGAAGCAGTTGTTAACCAGCTCTCCAATCCTAAGAATTGCAGATCCAAATATGGAATTTTTGGTATGCACAGATGCGTGTAAGGAGGGGTTGGGAGGAGTTCTCAACCAAGATGGATTTGTAATCTATTATGAGTCCAGGAAGCTAAAAGAGCATGAAAAGAATTATGCCACTCATGATTTGGAGTTGGCAACAATTGTTCATGCTATGAGGAAATGGAGACATTACCTCATGGGAAGGAGATTTGAATTGAGAACAGATCACAATGGTCTGAAGTATTTGTTCGATCATCCTACTTTAAATGCTAGACAAATTAGATGGCTGGAGTTTCTATGGGAATACGACTTTGATATCAAGCATATCAAAGGGAAGGAAAACAAGGTGGTTGATGCACTCAACATAAAAGTGCACGAGTTACATGCTACAACCATTAGAATGTACAGGACTGATATCGGGGATAGAGTTCTGGAAGCTGCAAATGTTGATTTGCAGTACAAAGAATTGGTAGAAAAGCTACAACAGTGAGAGAGACCATAGAAAAAGGAAAGTTACACCTTGGAAGATGATGGATTACTTCTGTGTAAAAACAGAGTGTACATACCCAATGTCCAAGAATTGAAGCTGACCATTCTAAAAGAAATGCATAACGTGACTTATGCTGGACATTCTGGATATTAGAAGACTGTGGCAGCAGTCAAAAGCCATTACTTTTGGCCGGGTATGAAGACAGAAATTTCTGAATACATCGCCAGATGTATGGAGTGCCAGAAAGTTAAGGCTGAGCATAGGCACCCAACATCGTTGCTGCAGCCCTTACCCATTCCTGAGTGGAAATGGGAAGTGGTAATGATGGATTTTATTACAGGTTTCCCAGAACAAGCAAGCAACATGATTCAATCATGGTGGTGGTGGACAAGATTACAAAAGCTACCCATTTTATTTCACTGAAAACCACTCACAAGGCAACAGACATTGTTGTTATCTTCTTAAAAGAAGTGACACTCTTGCACGTAATTCCTAAGAAGATTGTGTCTGATAGGAACCCAAAATTCACCTTGAATTTCTGGAAAGGACTGTTCAGAGGATTCAGAACGAATCTGAACATTAGTACATCGTATCATCCTGAGTCTGATGGATAGATAGAGAGGGTGAACAGAGTAATAGAGGACATGTTGAGAATGTATGTGATGGAAAAACCATCAAGGTGGGAAGACTAATTGCATTTGGTAGAATTCACCTACAATAATGGGTATCATGCATCGTTGAAGATGATCCCATTTGAAGCACTTTATGGAAGAAAGTGAAATACTCTAGTGAGCTGGGATAATCCAGCTGACAGAGCAGTAGTTGGGCCTGAGTTGCTTAAAGAGATGGAAGACCAAATGATAAAAATTAAACAGAAATTGAAGGCTTCCCAGGACAGGCAGAAAAGTTATGCTGATAATAAAAAAACCCACAGAGAATTCAAAGTGGGTGACCATGTTTTCCTAAAAGTGAAAACTAATAGGAGTTCCCTGAAGTTGGGAAGTTGCACCAATTTGGAAGAAAGATTTTGTGGGCCGTTTGAAATCCTGGAAAGGATTGGGCCAGTTGCATACATTCTTGCATTACCTACATCCATGACTATACATAATGTGTTTCATGTTTCACTACTTAAGAAATATATACCTGATGCTAATCATGTTATCGATTGGAATGTGATTCAGGTGGAACCAGAAGGTGTCTTGCAAGTGCACCCTGTGTGCACATTGGATAGGAAAATAAAATAGCTCCAGAATCGATCCATATAGCTTGTAAAGGACCAATGGACCTAGTATGGTCCTGAGGACGTGACATGGGAGCATGCAGATGTTATGCGGGAAAAGTACCCGCATCTTTTTGAAAATTTTGAAAAGCTTGCAGAGACAGTGTAAGGTTGCACTCAGGACAGTGCATAAATAAGGGGAGGTGGATTGTAATGTCCCCAAGGCTGAACCCTTTGTAAATATGGTTTATGAAATGAATTGTAAATATGTTTTATAGGCTGGTGAGCCAATTTAATATAAGTTGGTGGGCTTATTTGATTATTAGGCCAGAGAGCCTAAGGGTTGAAGGCCAAGGGCCTGATTTTGTACCTGTATGTAAGAAACACATTAATAAAAGTATAAACACCACCGCGTGCAAGGCTGACCACGATGAATGAGTGATGGGGGACTAAGATTCCCTAGAGTGGGCAAGGAATTAGGGGCTGGAAGGTGGGAAAAGGGGCTAAGTGTTAAGCCTAGGGGCTTAAGCCTTGGGAATAATATTTTAATATTATTCCAAAAAGAATGTGAATAATATGTTTTTAACCTAAGTTCTTTTGTAATGACATGTGACTTCCAATGGTGGGGGGGACGTACGCTGAGGAAGCATTCAATTTCCTGGGTGACAAGTGTCAACCCAAGCCCATGCAAATAAAATGAATGAGATGAGCTGTGATGGGGGTTTCTCCTCCATTCTACCTGATCTTCTGAGCATGAACCCGTTCGACCTCTGCAAGAGACCCCGTACATCCTCTGAACCAAAATCCTGTGTTGATTTTGGGGAAAAGTCTGTGTTTGTTCTGGAAAGTCGGTACACCCTTCTCTGTTCTAAACCATGGAGTCTGAGTCGACCCTGTGTGGAAAAATCATCACACGTCCCTGAGAACTAGAGCATGAGTCTATCCTATGTTGCTAGATTGAGAAAATGGAAGTGTCCCATTCCTGCTAAGCCTGGTTATGTTGTTGCACCTATCTGTTGTTTCCCTGGGGTGTTCATGTCTGGATTTGCAATGATTATGGTGGATGTGTAGTGTTTGACCTATATGGCTTGCTAGCCAGTTTTTACAACACTCTCTCCAGGTGAGAGAGGTGTTTGAAGTTGGAAGAACAGGTTGCTTGGCCTGTGAGTGACTCTCTCCAAGTGAGAGAGTGCGCAGAGGAAGGAGAGAACTTCTGGAAGGAACCCTATAGCTTCCACAGAGCTCGGAGACTTATGGTCTGGTCTGTTGTTGAAACCCAAGGCAAGGGAGGTTAGTAGCCAAGGGACTGTCTAGGTGACAGAGAAGGTGTATACTCCTGGGGTGGAACATGCATGTGCGGAAGGAGAGTCTGTGGGCAGTGAGTATGAGTGGTTCCTGAGAGAGAATTCCTTCCTTAAGAGTGTGTGTTTTCCCTGTAACCTCAGCCTAGCCTATGATTCCTTGTCTTGGGGTGGAGCTTAGTCCCAGCTCGGGGGTGACCTATTGCTGAGCTTGATGAGCAGTGCGGTCTAAGGCTGGGAGGTTCGTGGAAGGCATGCACTTGGTTGGTGGAATTACCACCGTTTTCAAAGATAAGTACCAGATGATGTTTTAATCTATGTTTCTACAAGTCTGTGTATTTATAATTATCATGTATTCTACTGTGCATGCAAATTAATGTTAATGCCATTGATTATTTATAATAGCTATAATTATTGTGTTTACTCTGAGTTTAATTGTGTTTCATTTGCTTAAATGCATGTCATATATATGTAATTAAGCATGAGATTGTTATTCCGTGAAGTAGCACCTGCCCAGTATGAAAAAGAGTGTTACAGTGTCAGAATGAAACCGAGAGGGGGGTGCCCATAAGGAGTGGAACCACCAGGAGTCCTGGATGTTATCTGTGTGGGAGCAGGGATAGAAGCATTCAATTCATGATATCCAGGTGGAAGGGTCGGAGTGAATCTGGGCGAAAGTGGTGTGCCAATGGGGTCTTGGCTGGTCGTTGTAATCCCGGTGTGGGGAATCATAGTGTGTGGGACCATTGTGTAATGGACCATTTGTAGAGGGATAGTCAATATGTGGTTAGCTGGTAGAGTTTCTGTACCAGGAAGGTAACAAGTAGTAGTAAACGGTACTGCATCTGCATCAGATGTCTCAGGCAGCTCAAGTGCAACAGTGATATCAACGCCTGCTTTTGAGCCAAAGAGATACTGTCTAAAAATTCTAGAAGTCCAAAAAGGATCTTGATGCTCAGGTCCTAAGAAAGGTCCAGTTGGTGATCCAGAAGACTGAACAACTAAGTCTCCGGAAGAATTCACTCGCACAATACGTCTCTCTAAGTCGAGATGAAGTCGAAAGTCCTCTCGATAATTGGAAATTCGTAACCGTTCTAGATATTTAGTTCTTTCCACTTATGGAGTGGTGACATCTTGGACTTCACTCTGTTGAGGAGAGCCCTCCGGTGAGATGGTAGGCAAGGGTTGAGAACCTTTCAGATTTTCTGGGGGTAAGCCTTACATTCTACATAAATGTCATGGAGGGTCAATTGTGATCGAGTTAAAATATTACAAATAAAATTCTGGCCTACTTGGGTAGACAAAAAACACGTTCCAGAAAAATATAGGGAGAAAAAACAAACAAACAAGACCTTCTAATGTCAAAGTCACTAGTTGGTGATGAAATCCAATGTCGCAATGATGAGACAAGAAGGGGCTGGGCTAGGGTGGAAAATTTATGTTGATGACCTACTTAATGGACTTACACCCTAGTGCAAGCTCCCACACATAATCGTGGGTATACCCTCCAAGGAGCCTGAGTGATTCTGGCCAACGTCGATTCTAGGTACCGTGAAGAATTTCCCCTTCACAGTCACCTTGTGTAAGACCCTAAAAAGATAGGCTACTAAGGTTACCACCAACAACAATAATGCCTGGGGGAACAGTTGACAGTCCGAACCACACGCAAGGGAAGGGTATCTGGCCCGAAATCAGCTTGAGAGGCTTCCACTCATCATTGTGGGTATACCTTCAAGTGACCCCCGTAATACGTGCAATCTCTACAATGATATTAACAAAGCAGGGTGAGTAACTCTGTCAATCTCGATGCGACCTCAGGTTTGACCCTTGTGTGAGAAGGGATTCCTAGGACAAAATGTTACAAATGGAATTTGACACTCCCTATCACAAGATACTATTGTGTGTTTTGTGCTTTGGAGAGTGTGTCTCATTGCCTATTCCAAAGCTCTATCCTAGCTAATGTTGGTGTAAAAGAGCCCTAGAAAAAGTTTCTAGTTGGATTTTAAAGTTGCGCAATATTATTAAAGGTTGTTGTTAGTCAAGAGGAGATGGAGATGAAACCAATGTTGTGTGAGTCTCTGACCCAACAATGTGTAAGTAGGAAATGAAAGATACAATTTTTTGTTCGATGAATCCTATTTACAGGAGGGAAAGAGGAGTCTTCTAGAACAACATGAACTACAATGCACAATCATCTTTAAAATGCACTATCAAACAATCATGAGCAATGGAAATTCTCTATTCATGCTTTTTCAATCTTTAAATGCCAATATTTTCGAATAAAAAGTTGCTTAAGAGAAAGAAAATGTTTTCAATTTTTATTAGAAACCAACAACAGAGATGGAACTAAAAAAGTAAGCAACCAACGAAAACAATATGAATGCACAACAAACACCCCAAATGGATCTTTCAATGAAGACAAAAATAACAAATTGACAAAACTAGCCTCTTCAAATGCATAAGGGTAACAAATTTCCCAGTAATAAGCAATTGAAAAAGACAATTAATCTCAACTTTTAAACCAATCACGGGATCCTGACCAAACAAGCACTCGGATCCTAGGACTGAATATTATACCCTTGTTTGAAGAAAAAGGTCAAGAAGTAAAAATCGAGACAAAATGAACAAGTAGAGATTTCAATTTCAGAAAACCAATCATTCACGAGATTTGAAGCCAAGAAACATTCAATCAATGGCCAAAGAAGTTCTTCCTAGACACACAAACAAATATGGGTATCTGAGGACACAAAAAAACTTAAACCAAAAAATTTGCAAGTGGGTTCGCAGGCTGGCAGTGTATTATAGTGCGAGAATCAAGGATTATCGTAGGCTAGACACAGGTTGACTGTGAGGGGTTTGCACTGGACTGAACACCAGGGTGCGAACTCATGTGATTCTCACAGGCTACAAAAGGGTGCAATGCGAGAAGGTATGTAAACAAGCAAAATTGGAAAAAGGAAAAAATTTCCGAGGGAACTTCTAGACCCAGGGAGTTAGTGAGGATATCCTCAAGACTCAGAGATTGATGGGAATGAGAAATGGTAGGTCAAGAGAAAATGGCCAAGAAAAAACCAATAAAAAACACTAAAAATGGGTATGATCCCCAGTGGAGTCGCCAATTTTTTTATCGGACAAATCGGTAGGTGCGGACACTAACAGATCTCCCTAGATCCACCTGGATCTAGAAAAAAACAAGACATGACACTACTCTTTCCCTAAGTTGAGATCATTGAATCTACTAGTAGAGAGGAACAAGTGACATACCTTTAGATCACTTCCTTAGGTCTATGTTGTTCCCGCTTCGCTCCGACGCTCTCGTGCAATCAAGTCCAAGAAAACACAAACCAACCGATGTTAACATAACAAAGAATATTCAATGTCAACCTATTCATATGATCAAGGAGTTACGCAATAAAATAATAGTGATTTTATGGGAAAGGGACATGCCTCTGTATCATATTAAATGAAAGTAGAAGATTACAACCTGATTGTCTTGATGTCGCAATCTTCCTTTCAGTGACCCTTGGTTCCAACACACACACTTTCTCTACAATTTTATGAAGAAGATATGACACAACTTTATAGGCCTAATGGGGTCTTCAAGCTTCTATCCAAGCAGGGTTCCTCACACAATTCTTTCACCAATTCTTCATTCAATCTTGCTTAACCTTTTCCATGAGAAACCTTTCAATATATAGGAGAAAGAGAGATGGTTACATGGATGAGGATGATCCCACCAAATCTGAGAAGTCAGTAGGATGCCAACCATACGAATGCCAACTCATTTTCTAGAAGATTCCCTTCTAGAACCCTCAATACTTCTTCTTTTTTCCAAGCTTAGAAATAGGTTCGCACCCTGCTTATAGAGTAGCCTGCGAATAGTTCACACCCTATGTGTGGGTGGCCTGTGAGAATCAAGCATTCTCGCACCCTAATACATAGGCAGCCTATGAACTCACTTTTAAATTTTTTTTTTTGGAGGAAGACATGAGTCATTTTTCTCAGGAAAAAAGTCCTTGTTGGGAGCCTGAATACATCATTGTAGAGACATCACCAGAGTGACAAAAAACATGTGTAACAGTGCTGGAATCTAAGGCCATATAATCAACTTTTTGATTCTGTTATCTGGGAATGAAAGAGAGTTTGAATGCTAGAAATAAATTATCGATCAAGTCCCATACCTCGTTCCTGTACTGCTTGAGCCTCTATTTCTTAACTTGATAGATATTCCTCACTTGATTTATGACCAAATCATAATCACCAAAAACTGCTAAGAATCAATGGCCATGTCTTTGGTAGCCCTCAATCCCAATACCAGAGCTTCATATTCAGCTATATTGTTAGTAGTCTCAAACTCCATCCTATAAGATAGGGTTATTACTTCTTATGAAGGGGAAATGAGGAGAATACCTTCACCATACCCTTCTCTTGATGAAGAGCCATCGAAATACATCTTCCACACCTTGTTTTGTTGATCAGTCATTGGATGATCTCTGTGTTCATCTAGATGAAAAACATCCGAACCAATCCCATCCTCAACAACATAAATGGGGTGCTTTCTTGGGTTCTTATGATCACTGACTATGTAGGATAACATTACCTCTTTGTATAGTCTCCTGTGCTCACCACCAAACAAAGGAATGGTGGCATATGTGAGGTCCATTTGCAATGATCCTCCAACCTTCTTAGCCGAAGTTTTGGATAAGAGCATGCCAAAATTTGGGGGGATGTCTGCCACCACAATGTCCATCACTACACTCTTCATGGGTAATTGTGCTATAGAAACCACCATATCCTTTATCAATCCCAGGCATTTTACTTTCTTAGAATCAAAGGAATACAAGTCTTAGTAAGGCTTAATAATCTCCAGACCTAGTTCTTCCATAACAACTTTGGGCATGACATTGTGAGAGGCTCCTGAGTCCATAAGACAATTGTGCAAGATATTATCATGGACATTCAGAGATATATAGAAAGGAGGAGAAGCATCAGAGCCATACTCAATGTGTGGACCCATAGTAATGGTTGGGTTTTCATCTTGTAGATTACTGACGTCGGAAGATACACTAGAAGGAGTTGGTTGCATAACTTTCATGATGGATTTCTTGAAAGGTTTGTTTTTTAACAATTCTGTCAAAGGGACAAGAATCTTGATTTTTCTCAGCTCATTTTCCAGGCTGAAAGAGCTTGGTGGCTTATCAGCTTCCTTTGTTTCAGGGCAAGAGGTTTTGATAGTGGAGATGACATAGTTTTAGATGGAATACCTTTATTTGGATTTGGCTTGGGAGAAGGTTCTTCTTGTTTTCTTTGATCAGAGGTAGTGTCTTTGGAAGCTCCATTTCTCGTACTCAAATCATATTTCTTCTTGGGTTGAACTTGAATAACTCCCTCCTCCCTTATCTGATCATCAAATTGATTTGAAAATTGAGCTACCTCATATTCTTGCTGTGTTAAATGACTGGTATAATAATATGTCTCATTGAAAAGCACAATAGTATCATCCACAACATCATTGTCCACATCTATATCCTCAATTTGATTGTTTTGGAAAGGGGGAACCACCTTTTGATCATCAACATTTATCCTTTCTCTCTACATTACTTGAGGAGCATCATTAAGCCTTCTGAATTGGTTCTGATTTCTGTTAACAACCCCCTGAAAAGTTCTGTTTGGCTGTTTGGATTCCCATTTCAACTTAGCTATCTCAGAAGTCAGATCCTTGAAAGTCTTGGTCATCTCCTCAAGTTTGGGATCAGATGTAGCTAGGTTAGAGGAGGCAGAGGAATCCTCTCTCTATTTTTTCTTGTCTTTATCAGATCTAGTCTTCAATCTATCTGATGCCAAAATCAGGGATGATTTTAAGGATGGAAATTTATTTTTAAATGTATAAACCTTGGCAAATATTACTAATACTTCATATGCCAACTATAAATGTTTGGCGATATGTTTGTAAAAATATTCAAATTTCTATGGATTTCATGTATTTTGTATAAAATTTTGGCGATTTTTAAGTTAAAATAATTTTATCCTAAAGAATTTGGGAAAATAGTTTTTAGAATGGGGAATCTTTTTTTGGGACAAACCATGGAAAATTATCCCATGAGTGAAATTTAGCCCCTAAAATCATCCTTGGCCAAAATATTAGATTCAACCTCAATGGATGCTTCTTGCATGGACAACATTGTGGTTGACCTTCTCTCTCTCAGGAGGAGGGAGAATTCTGCATCAATTGCATTAGCATAAGTGATATTGGCAGAGGCCTCAGTTGGTTTGATTTCATCTGGGATTCTACCATACATTTTATTGAATCTCTTGGTGAAGTTTGAAATAGACTCACCATTATTTTTCTTAAGAGCCCCAAATTTAGTGATGTAATAGAAACAATCTCTCTTATATCCCCATTTCTTTATGAAAGCTTAATCCAACGTGTCAATATCGACAATGGAGGTTAGAGGAAGACTCCTGAACCATTTTCTGAACTCCCCATCCAAAATCTGTACAAACAACCTCATCCACACATTTGAATAATCAATGTTAAAGTTGTCTACAAAGCTGTAAAAGGATACCAGATGTTCTTCAGTAGTTATTTCACCTTCCCCATTATATCTTGGAAGATATTTCATGTAATCTGTGGTTGGGAGTGCATGTAAAACTATAGGTAGCACTAAGGGTGCATATCAGGCAACGAATATGACATCCATCCTATTAACGACCATGACTTGAAGAATATGAATCTCCAAATTTATGGGAGATACAAGAGTGGATGCAGGACTGGATGTTGAAGTGGAATCAAGAGTAGGAGATGTCTGAGCCCCTTTGGAAATATGATTATCAGGTCTAGCAAATTCAAGCTGCTTGTGATGATGGTTTGAAGTATTCTCTTGGTGTGCAGCTTTTCCCTTGAGGGGGGAAGCGTATATCTGGGCTACAATGGATTTAATTAGTTGGATTTCTATATCAGAGCCTACCGTGTTATTCTCAGGGTTATAATCAACCTTCTTGGCTTTGCTGTTTTCAGATTTGGATCTGTTGAATCCCTTTCTGGGCACCAATATTTCTTCTTTAAATTTTACTCAATGGAGTCTCCAGGTGAAATATGACAGTCTGTCTGTGTCTAATATTTGTTCACCCAGGGAAATATATTTCGTTACTCCGTTCCCCGACAATGACACCAAAATATGTTGGTCCTAAAGTCTGCACCTGACTGCTAAATGGAAAATCTAGGCCACCTATCAGTTTATAATGATTGCTTCTTTAAATTTTTGTTGGTTGGTCAGAGGGTTATTCTATCAAGGAAAAGACAAGGTTGGGTTGGCAGAACGATATGGATGAGGGCCCTACTTGGCTGATGGCACACTAATGACAGACCAGTGAAATAATAGAAAACAGAGAGAAACAACAAACTACTCAATGAATAATATGATGCAAGAAGTTCAATACTTAAATTATCATTTCAAGACATCAAACATGTATCAAAAAACAATAACTCCCACAGGTTGCAGAAAAAAAATCTTCACCAAAGAATTAGCTATTTGATAGGTTGCATATCCGTAAAAATAAGTCATACAATAGTTGAAAGGAAATGAAATGTACGTTGCACAAATAAAAAACTATATTCAAGATAAGAATGAAACACATGAAGAGTTGAACGAAACACTCATCAAGAGTATGTTCACCAGGTAGAGAGCTTTAATCCATGCATAAAACAGGTCCAACCAGTCTTATGTATTTCTATTCTTTCCTCAAAAAATCTGACCTTTACAATATCCAAAAACTAACTATTTAAAAGAGTTGTAGAGGTTCTCGTCCTTAGGGGACCGAGACCTAAAATTATGTAACAGTTTGTAAATAAAATAATTAAATTCACTAAGACATTGGACTTAATCAACAAGAGTGGTTCTTATCACACACATAAGCCCACTCTTGCATCTAATCTAGGAAAATGCTGGACTTAATCAAATAAAATTACTACTGTCTCTACGACAAAAATGATGCATGTGATGGAGGAACTGAGTGGCCGAAGATAGGCCTCGAAGTGACAAAGCAGAGCTCTGTGTTTAACGATGACATGTCTGCGAGCTATTGGAGGCCAATAGAGATAACCAGATGCATGACCAGAGTTTTCTGAAGTGTTTCTGAAACTAATTTGCATAGACCTATGACTGATACTTAACTCTCTGTCTATGCCTGAGATTTTGGAAGCTAAGCACACTCTGTATTTTCCCCTTCAGATGCGATCTGTACCTGTGAAATAGATTCTCTGGAATGGTTTTCGACCCATCAAGAATGAGGGGAGACTTGGAGGTGAGCATCCAATAGGGAGATGGGATGAATGGACGCGATGGTAGATGAAGTGTGACGACAGATGTCAAAGTGAGAGGAGGTGTGAATATGATGGAGGTATTGAGAGTATCGAGTTGGTTATGTTTAGTGGAGGACACAGGTGGAACGTAGGGAGAGGAGGAGTAGATAGGTTGGGAAGTGAGTGGAGAACAAGTGGTGAAAGGCGAGACGGGGCGGTATTGGAAAACAACCCGGGAGGAGCTCAAAGGGGGGGTAGGC
>ML810833.1:55778-106032 GCA_009831015.1 Picea engelmannii
CTGGGGGGGTCCAAGATGTGACAAGGACCATTGATCTGGAGAGGTGGGCCACTACCGATGGAGATTAGCATGGGGGTTAATGAAGGACAAGTGTCGGGTAGTGAGAGGAGTGAGAGTAGTCAGTGGGATGAGGGGAAGTGACGTGGAGGTGACATAATGATCTGATGTCATTCGAGAACATTATTGCAGGATATGTTGAGGGTGGTTTGGATCTAGACTGCCTTTGGGCCCATAATCCACCACAAGATTCCACATACCCTTCCAAAAATACCATGGTTCCAATTGCGAGACCACTTAGAAAAATTAACGCTCGAGTAGTTTATGTCCCCGCAATGAAGCGTGGTCGTCGATCTGATGAAGATCTGTGATCTGGGTGATATTTATGTGTTGCAAGGATCGATGGTTCTCATTGACTTGGGATCAATGGTCTAGATTCACTTCGAACTTTCGAGCTTCGGTTGTTTTGAATGTGAAACATGAAAAATATTCCGGAGGAAAATCTATGAAGTGAATGATCTGCTACCACGTGTCATGATGGATGAATGGTCCAGATTCTCTTCGGAAGTCCGGGTTTTGGGATTTTCAAATGTGAAGCATGAAAAAATTCCTGAAGTAAAATATTTGAAGTGAAAGATCTGCTGCCACATGTCCCCTCTGATGGATGGTATAAATTTACTTCGGGACTTTGGGTCTTTGGCTCTTCGGGACTTTCAAATGTGAAACATGAAAATCTCCTGGAGGAAAATCCCCGAAGTCAATGATCTGCTGCCGCGTGTTGTGATCGACGAATGGTACAGATTTTCTTCAAAAATCTAGGCTTTGGGAGTTGTTGGCCCTTAGCTATGGAAGCAAGCGAAGATCAAGGAAGAAAAGGGAGAATGCGAACTGTGCGGAAGACACAGTGACTGTTATTGGGTCAAAGTGAAAAAAAGAGCATAAAAGATGAAGCAAAGCCTGAGAAAGAAAGTTGTTGGACGAGGAGATCGAGGATGACAAATAAGAAAGGAAGAAGGATCGTGGACAGGTCAGAAAGTGGAAAAATCCATCGTTGGATGCTTTTGAGCACCGCGCACGAATAAAGGAAAGACAGGTTGGAGAAGCCCTGAAAATATGGGTCAAGTTGACCTAGGGTTTTGGTATCTATGGTTTTGGACACCTAGGCTTAGACATAAGGATGTCGGTGAGTGATTGTAATGTATAAATAGAGGTTAAGAGTGTTGTAGGAAAATCTCCCTGCGGACAGGTAGATCACCTCTAGAGCTTGACCTTAATCCTAGACAGAAAAATGCTTATCATGGACACTGACTTTCTTTCAAATCCATCTAAACTAACACACGAGAAGGAAGGATGATAGAAGTACCTGTTACCGACGTTTGTCCCTGCACTCTCCAAGTTGCGCTCCAATCTTTTGCTCCTCGCTGAGTTCTACAGACAAAATAAGATACGACCACTTCCTACTCTATTGATATTAGCTTGAAAACAGATCTATCACTAAATGATAAGTTCATGTAACATCAGACACAAACTCGAAAGAAATAGGCCAAGCGTGTCATATTAATGAGAATAATGATAGCAGTACTTGCAATTGTAGATGCGAATGCGACAGCTTCGTCAAGTCCTCTTCGTCTAACCCTTGCCTGAAAGATCCACAACTTGGATAACAACAGCTTCACTGATCACTCTCCTTTGGCTGACTGTAAGTTTCCTCCAAGATCATAAGTTTCATATGTTCAATTCTTCCCCCCCTTTCCACCATCATAGAGCCTGTTTATATAGGTTGGGAGGAGCCTAACCTCTTGAGTTATGTTTAGAACCAGTTGGGAACTTTCTCCAAAGATCAGGGATTTGTTGATGAAAAAAAGAATTCGAGCACAACTGCCTCCTAATCTTGAATGTTCCTCCCCTTATTTTTCTCAACGGGCTAACAACTGACCCAGATTAGGGAGCGCTCCTTCAGAAGGGGTCTCAGAGCGTTGTAGCGCTCCTTGGCAAGCCTTGGGGAAGCGCCAGTGTTCTTAAGATGAGCAGAACTCCTCCAAAAGGGTCTGGGCAGCGTTATAACGCTCCCTAAAGCATCATAGGGGAGCGCCAACGCTTCTGCAGCTGAAGTAGGGGAGCGTTCCCCCTCCAAACCTCTGTTTCAGGGATCCTTTTAGGTGTCAAGAGTCATTTGATCCCAGTAAACCAGTTCTCCTCCTTCAAATCAGTCATGTGAGATGTCATAAGTGCCTCCTTAGTGTCGTTATCATGGCATCATGTCTGAATGTTGTTTGCGACACTAGTGATCAACTTGCGACACTTGCGAAAGTTGTAGGGAAGATGCGACACTTACGACGATTGATAGGGAGAATGCGACACTTATCCATCTGAGGAATTTTGACGTGTAACAAAGAGGACCTAGGTCGGGTTGTCATTGGTTGGTATCAAGATAGGTTGTCATTGTTTGTAGTGATCGATCTAATCGTTGTTGTCAGAGAGTATTGTAAGGAGAGAGAGAAGTGCTAAGAGTGAGAGCCTTCTGGTATTGTAATATCTTCAGTTGTGTGCGAAGATCAATCCTGCAGCTGGGTGCATAGGGAGGGGAGAGAAACGAAGGAGAAGAAAGAAGATCTGCTAGCTAAGAGTGCAGATAATAACTATATGCTTTACTTAAATATAATATAGCACAGTTCTCTAGACGTAGCCCTAGAGAGAGGGTGAACCACGTATATTTTGTGTCGTATGTGTGATTGATTTTTTTATCTCTGTCATTGTTATATTGTTATTTGTGTTGCTGTGTTAGATCAAATCTATAGTTGTGCAGAGTAGATCTAAGCTGATAAGTGATATATGAATGCTGTGATGTTATTGTATTAGATCCGCTTGATATTCCCATGGTTGTAGACATCTCTGTCCTGCAACCCCATCATAACTGCTTTGGGTGAGACTGCATCTTATTCGCATGTCTTTTTGAAAGGGCCAGTAGTTAGTGCTTGTTGCTGCGCTCTTGGAGATGAACCTTAGGTCTGCCCCCATCCCAACAAATGGTTCTGTTGGCAGGACCAGGATCTTTTTAAGGGAATTTCAAGGTGGTTTCCATCAAATACAAAGATTGAAAAATGGATAGAAGATCAGAAAAGGACTTCGTTGAAGCCCATAACAAGAACCCTAATCTTAGTTCACAGGACTGGTTAGAGAAATATATCTTTACCGATATTCACGAGATATTCTTTGGAGGAATCCATCAAGAGATATATGAGTGGCTAGCTAGATTAGCATATACCCAGTTTGATATTCGATCTAGACTTCCTGTGGTTTGGACGTCGAACTTGATCAAGAAGGTCAAGGGAGCTGATAACACCATATCACGAGCAGTAGATCACTAATTTTATAGTACCATTGGAGGGTACATCACAGAGTTTGTTGTTGATAGAGTAGAATCGTATAGCCAAGGTGAGAGATATTTTTTCAAGGGACCTCGAGGGAAATTTTTGCATTTTATGAAGCTGAGAACCAAGATACTATTGCATGAGAAGAACATCTTGAAGATACAGTAGACTGGTCGGATCAAGAAAGGCTAATTTTCAAGAATTTAGACAACGACAACGACACAGAAGCTGGACATACGCGCAGTGGGAAAGTATTCAGAGAATTTCATCTTGCAAACCTATTTAAGAAAAAACTTCGGGGAGGAAGGTTTCTACAGTGGAGAAGAAGTAGATCCGACAGGCGAAGAACATTCAGAACCCACTAGTGAAAAGGAAAGAGAAGCTGAAGAGATTCACTGAAGAGAACCTGAAACCTCAGAAACTGTGCAGACCATTGAAGTAAGTACTATTATCCTCCTATTGATTTAGTAGTATTAAGCAACTAGAGTAATCCCAGCCACCAAAGTACCCATAGCACTGTCAATAGTAGCCCACCACATATTCAGTTAGGAACCCTAGCAAGATCTAAGGTAGATGAGATGATACTTCCTAATTTTAGGGGAGATGGATCTGAAGAACCTGATCAACACTGGTTCCTGTGTGAAGATGTATGGAACATTAATAATGTCATAGATGAAGCTGTCAAAAGAACCTAGTTCAGTACAACTCTCAGAGATCACGCACTAATTTGGTACATGAAACTGGTTCAGGGACTTGCACAACCTAATCCACTGAATCAGATTAAGAATGCACTAATTGTAGAGTTAAAGAAACCTAAGTCGAAGTCACAATGTGTTACAGAACTGAAGGAGATCAAGAAGAAGGTAGTTGAAACTGTTTGGGAATTCAACCAGAGATTCAAGACCTTAACATGCCGATTGACTTTTCAGATCCCAGATGAATAGAAAAAATAATGGTTCATTGCTGCTCCTCTAACACACATCAGAGTTCCCCTGATGCAATAGAAGATTGCTTCGCAGGCTAAGGCATTGGAGATCGCCATGAAGCTAGAATAATCCCCTATGGGAGAATCCATCTCAGGTATGAGCTAGATCTTGAGTCAACTAACTAGTTTGTCTCTGTAGGTCAAAGATATGAAGAAATACAAAGGAAAATATAAAAGAGAAGACATCTGGTGTGTTAGATGAAGATCAGAAGGCCATGACAAGGAACACTATCCCCTATTCAATGAATACTTGGCTTATGGAGCTCCGAGCCATTTGAAGCAAGTCACCTTACCTTGGTGCGAGGTATGCAGAAACAAACATCATACTGGTGAGTGCTACTACATGAAAAAGTATGTCCAAACACCAAAAAAATTGTACTGTACATTCTGTAAGTCTGTAGGACATGATGATAGGTATTGCAGGGCTTATGATCTCATGCATGAAAGGTAAAGAGACATATATAATATTCAAGGTGAAGTAAAACAAGAAGGAAACACTACGCAGTATAACTCTCCTGGGAGAGGAAACTTCAATCCTCGTGGGGGATTTAGAGGAAGAGGACAAGGAGGAGGAATGGGTCAAGGCAAAGAACAAATCATCTGTTATAACTGTGCACAACCAGAACACCTTGCAAGGGATTTACAGAACCCTTGTACTACTTGTATCTACTGCAACTCGTTTGACCAAGTTATAGAAGATTGTTCTATGTTGCTAGCTAAGTTTCAATAAAGATGAGGACCTCAGCAGAACCATCAAGTGAAACTGATATATGATGATCCTTGTGGAGAAGACCCTAGAGTCACTATTATAACAAGAGGAGGAACTGTCACAGGAGATGACAGAATAAACCAAGGGAATATTACAGAAGACTTAGGGATCAGGAAAGCTACAAAGAAGACACAAATGTTTGACGTAAAGAAAGAAAGACAAATGTTTGAGGAAGCCATAAAATAATTCATAGGAAACCAAGGTTCTTCATTAAATACAAGACCATAAGTGAGAGAATATGGAATGCCTCTGGTATTTGATCAGTCTGCTTCGCTAAAAGAAGGAAAAGAGGTAAGCAAGCTCATGGAATTTTTATAGACTTGTATTAAGTTGATTCAGGATGAAAACGATGTACAAGAGCCACAGAACCTAATCAAACAATATGATCTAGGAAAGATAGACCCCTTACTGAATAGGGAAGTACACCAAATTGGTAAGAAGAGAAGAACAAATAAGGAATTACATTTGAATGCTCAAATAAGAGACTATGAGATAGACTATGTAGTCCTCGACTTAGGATCAGAGGTCAATGTCACGACGAAGCAAACCTGGGCACTGATGGGAAAACCAAAGTTGATCTATTCCCCTATCAGGCTTAGGATGGATAACCAACAAGCTTTCAACCCATTTGGACAATTGAAGCATGTCCTTGTGGACATTGATGGAGTGAGAACATTTTCAGATTTTGAGGTAATTGAGATTGTTGATGACAACTGTCCGTACCCTACGCTGTTAGGAATTGATTGAACCTTCAATAAATCTACTGTTGTTGACTTAAATAAGAGACGTATGAATTTTGAAAGATATGGCCTTAGGTTCATCACACCTTTAGATCCAGATGAAGGTCAGTGGTACACAGAACCTATCAAAGAAGAATACCACACATATTCACTAGAAAACATATATAAACTAGCAACTAGATAATAGGATTACATTAATACCACAACCGATGGGAATCTAAGTTGGAAAAGTGACAACGCGTGCTCATCAGACTCAGAAGAATCACTGGAGAACTGGAAGAACCAAATGTATGAATTATCTACAAGGATATGTGCTAGATTAACCAGAGAAGTTCGTTGGATCGACATAACAGTAAGTAACTTGCCCACATTTGATGGTCTGAATTCGTTAGAAGCCTTCCTATCAGAATTTGAAGCAAGTGTACCAAAACAACAAAGGTTGTTGGCAATGGATGAGGGCTTCAAATCCACATCAACAAGGTGTTGGGGGACACATAAACATAGCATCGCATATTGGATACAATTTCATATTCTGATGACAACGCGATTCTCAGCACAAGTAGAAGGCTACGAAGTTCGCTACAGATGTCGAAGTTTCCCAAAGGACCATGTGCGAAGCTGTGAAGTATCCTGGAGCCATGTCCCACAAGAGCAGTGGGTACACAAATTCATCAACACGCTGGACACGGCGCCTATCAACTGGTACCTTCAAGTAGAACTGCACCTCATCACTACGAATTGGGAAGATATGACTCATAATTTTGTAACTACCTTCTTATTTGAAAGTCAATTTCCTTCAGTAGATCAAGCACTACAGATTGGCAAAGAGAAAGTATTCAATGAGGCATCTAGCCTTCTTTTAGAATAGGAAGAGGATGAATGGACTGCGCCTCTCCATAAATTGCAGGCTACTACAACATCAATGTCGATGAAGATGATGATCCAAGGAAGGTGAACATCGCAGAAACAGAGGGCCAGAGAGATGTGGAAGGACCATGGGTTGAGCTACCATTCATTGGACAATGGATCAAGATTAAGAAATTCAATATTGGAACAGAGCAGACACCAAAGTTTTCAAATGTTGGAGATTATTGGGATGCTGCAACCATTGATAAAATTACAAAGTTACTGCATGAATATCAGGACTTGTTTCCAACCAAGTTCATTGATATGAAGGGAATTAAAGGGCCTATGGGAGAAATGATGATACCTTTGAAGCCAGATTCTAGACCATTCAAACAAATAACTTACAGACTAAATGCTAAATATAAGGAGAAAATGAAGATTGAGTTTGATAGAATGCTGGAAGCAGGAATTATAGAACCTGTTGAAGAGTTGGAGTGGATAAGCCCTATGGTGGCACAAGACAAGAAAATGGGAGAAATTAGGATATGCGTAGATTTCAGGAAGATGAATGATGATTTGTTGGCACAGGGGAAGACCCAGGTTTCAATGCTCAAGAGCGCACCAACAAAACCCTAGCTACTGACCCTTTCAACAACACCTGCGAAGAAGATGCAGTCTCACCGGAGGCAGAGGCAGGGGTGGTTGCAAGACTCATGTGTCTGCAACCTTATATGGGACACAGATCTATGATTATCTTTCTTAAAATGCACTTAGCATAAGTTATTTCTTAACATACATTCATTAATACACTTCGCAGAAAGCATAGAGCACCGCAGTAATTACTCAGATCTGGCACTTAGAAATGATAAACAGGTTATACCTAAGAGATTAAGCACTTAGAATATTATATATCATATCTAGCATGCATTCATATCTCATAAGCACAAAGCATCAATAGATCTATCTAAACATATCAAAGCACTTAGAAAGAGAGAGACAAACACATCAACACAATACACAGAGTTACTGTGGTTCACACATCAACACAATACACAGAGTTACCGTGGTTCACCCCCACCCTAGGGCTACGTCCACAAAGTCTTCTTTTGTTATTATCTTTTGTAAACCAAGTTAAATCACAAAGCCTTCAAGATACTACCCCACCTAGGACAAGAGATCTGTACAGCTTGCAAGATCCTCTTTCCCTGGGTAGATCCAAGAACTAATTCCTTCCCTGACCTGTGCACTTAGCACTTACAATACTTATAGTAGGCATAGAGCTCTTACAATCACACAGATGTCTGATCATATAGATTTACTTTATCCACTAAGACATTCACTTTACATCACATAGCTAACACACACATCTCTTTTCTCACATTTCCTACCCTTCTACTTATACATACAAAAGGCCTAAATAAGGGTCGATATCCCTTTCCCATTACAATATGCCCAAAAATCCCCAAAATCCTAAAAAACCCTAAAAAGGGGAGGAGATCCCATGATCTCCTCTTTTCCATGCACTCCTTCTCCGGCTAGATATCAGAGTACCAAAAACGATCAAATATGACCAAGTATTCCTCAAAACTTGGCCAAGGGCCTAAAGGCCCCCAACACTCACCTATGACTCGTCCCAAGTCACTCGGGTCTGGCCAATTCTACTTCAAGCACCTCGAGCCACTTTGACCTGTTGCTTTATGATTTTCTCCTGCTCGACGAACTCCTCGATGAGTGCATTATTGACTGGTCCTTCTAGGAACTTCTTTTCTATAATCACGACCTGTTGTAGCTCTGTCCCTTGGTTCTCAACCTCTAAAAATAGTTGACATGCCTTATCTTGCAAAGGTTGAAGTTGCTGCGTCACTTCCATGATATTGATCTGGATCATGTGGATCTGCTGCTGTGCGATGCATTTCTCGTTGGATCACTTCATTTTCTCTATGGTTGATAGGGCCTTCAATTGCATCTGAAGTCTATCTGCATGCTGCTTCACCTCCTGGAGCTACAACTCCAGTTTCTGCAATTCTGGGTTCTCGATCAGGTTCTCATGTATCTACACACTTATGGTACTTAGTTGTTTGCATTCTTCAGTGAGTTATTTAATCCTTTCTACTGTACCCCAGGCAGTTATTTCTCGTTGGTCATGCTCTTCTTGTAGGGTACTTGGGATGATCTGAAGCTCTAAGTCCATGTCTCTTTGCTGCAGTTGTTGAATAACTTCAGCAAGCTTCATCACTTGACGGTCCAAGGGTTCTTTGACCTATTGTTCTAAGCCGGTCACAGAGTGAAATGATCTGTTGACAGCTTCTTCGATCCCGATTTGCTTCGTGAGAAGCCGCTCCTTCTCCTTTTGGATTTTTGATCTGTCTTTATCAAATTTCTCTTGGATGGCCTCCTTCTCTTACTGTGCAGCTCGACGCTGCTCTATGATTTCCTCCTATTATTTCTTTAGGGCTTGGGTGGCCTACGCGGTTACTTCTTCTGCTTTCCGAAGGTGTACTTTGATTATGTCGGCAATCCTACGGAGTTGAACTGATTCATCACTTGCTTCTGTTGTTCCTGCTGGCATGGGCGCAGTGAAGACTACGTGGTTAGACTGAAGTTCTCCCTGCAATCCTTGGAGCTCGACTTCAATTCTGTCATACATCATCTATTTCTTGGCCTCCTGATTTTCTGTAATTTCTTTTATGGCTTCATTCAAAGTTGCGAGGAGAAAGCTGAAGTCATTGGGGGTGAGCGTGGTATTCATCTTGGTCACGGTCGCTTTTTATTTATTCTTAGAGGAAGACTTCAAAGGTGACCCTTTTCTCTTCTTTGGAACTTCGACTTTGTCCTCTGGTTGTTGTTTGACTTCCTCTAGGTCTTCGTTGTTACCTTCTTGATCGGGTGTGATGGAAGCTGTCTTTACAGAGTAGCTATCTACATCCTGAACCTCTTCAAGATTCTTTGTTTCCTTTGTCTTCTTTGTCTTCTTCATCTTACTGGGCCCAGGTGTGTCCTACACATCTTCTGGGCTGTCAATGTCTAAAATTTCCGCTAGATCTTCTAGAGCAAGGAGGTTCACCGACCATTCCTTGGTGATTTCTTCTAGGTCTTCTTCGGTCAGCTTATAATAGGACTAAAGCCGTTCCTGGTGTTCATCAGCACGTGGAGTCAGGTATATGAAATGGCTGTCCACGCTGAACTTTATCAGAGGTCGAAACCTTTGTAAAGTGTTTGGGGTTATGCAAGGTTCACCCCCTATGGCTTCTTTTAGTTGGCTATAGTATCTATGAAAAATGACATTTGATTGCCACTGCTTTCTCATGTCCGTCGAGTACCATAAGGTACTGAACTTCGTAGCTAATGGTTTGAATGGGTTGAGGTCTTGGAATGTTGTGCCTTCCGGTATCTCCCATGCAACAAAGGCGATCAATATTAGAAACCATCTAAAGTGGAATTCATGTCCCTGGTCCTGGGCTTCTCTAAAGTCAATTTCTAGCTGATTGACCAAGTATTTTGCCCAATTCATTTGTAGTCCCTCTGTGCATTTTCCTGCGAGGTCCACTACGAAGCCTGACACTTGTGTAGGTCTATTATTATGTACCAGATTCCCTGCTATTAGTTGACATGAAAGGCTCACTCCGCCACTCTCAATAGAGGCTACCTTGTAACCTCACGCGCCTTTTTCAACATTTTCATAAGCCTCTTTAATATTTTGTGAAAGAGCGCAGTCCGCGGTCTTTCCAGGGTAGTACTCATGGGGATAAGAGCCCTGCATGATAAGCTCAATAATCCTGTTGATGAGTGCTGGATCAAAAATTATGCGATGGTTTAACCAAATGTATCCTCCATGGTAACTTGCTAGCAACAATTTCACACAAGCAGTCACCTCCTGATGTCTGCCGAAGTGCGGAATTTTCATAATGTTGAGTAGAGTAGACTACGCAAGGTTCATCATCCATTATTTGGGGATGATCTTCGAATTCTATCCCTTAGTCCTCGTTAAGTACTTAGATGGTGCGAGTATGTTGTATGCTTTACGGTCTCCCAGGTTGAAGTTCCAAAACTTCAACGCTGTAACCTTGTCTTGATCTGTGCGGTAGGTACGAACTCCTTTCAGTATATATGTAGTGACTAGGGTGTATTCAAAGTCTATAGGGAAACTATCCTTGTTAATATCACCACTTATAGGGGGAATGTAAGCTGGTAGGATGGTTGGCACTAAATTCGTGTTGACTGGGTCTTTATGCTTATTTCTCGATTCTGCGCCGGCTCGAGATGTTCCAGCTTAAGCGGTCGATGGGGAGGCTACCACACCTCTCGACGATGAGGCTTGGACTCTAGAGGAAATTCCTCTTTCCAACATGACTCTTTCTATCCTTAAGCTAGAAAGTACTTCTCTCACCGATTCTTCTGTTGCGCTAAGCTCGTCAGACATGTAAGCTCGGGATCACTGTCTCGGGTTGTCAATGGAATGTCAATACCATAATAAGATATATAATAAAACTGGAGTAATCACTATTTCATAATGTGGGTATTTTGTAAGCTCAAGTTCTCAATTGGCAAAAGTGTCTTCCGGGCATGGCACAACGGAATAAGTAAGTAGCTCTGCAACGGATATGAAGCTTCCATGATCGTTGATATATCCGTTACGGTGAGGTCCAATGGTATAGTGGTGGTCTTTTAATGCTTTTCTTCCCATTCGGGGCGGAAGTCGAACGGGTATATCATTCAATGACTATATTGCTTCGCCACGACGAAGTACCGGGTGTCACTGTTTTGATATCCTAGCGAAGTTCAAATTCTACATGTTTTCCTTCTGCGGGGTTCCTTATGGCACATTCTATAATTTTTCCAACTTCACTTTCTTCTTCATGAGTTTTCTCGACTTCTTGCCAGTGAGCTTCGTCTCAGTCAACCTTTTTCCATTCTGATTCTTTTCTTCTTTAGGAATGGTAACTTCATGTTGTGGGGTAGGGTTCAGGATGGGTGTTTCTTCCTTCATTAGCTCTGGGGTAGGTTCCCTACTTTCTTGTTCTTGTACTCATTCAGCTGTGTCATTCAAGTCTTGATAATTAAATATCTTCGTGTTATCCTCCCATTCTTCGATTAAGTGCATTATTCTTCTGGCCACGAAAGCCTTTAACTCTTGCTTCTTTTGTTCTAAGTTTGCCTCTTCTTTCTTTCGACTCTGATCTTTCGCAATCCAAGTTTTTCCTAACAAAACTGGAAACAGAGCATTTCTTTGCACGAACTTAACAATCTCAAAATCTTCTTCTGTTGAGGTGCCATGGTAGTCATGGATTTCTCGGTAATATGTCCACATAAGTTTACCAATTTTCCTTTAAAAAATCTTACTCCTCCTAGTGAACGAACTAGATCAGGTCTTCCTAGGGTTTCCCAAGTTCTTCCAGTCATGATGTTTATCGGTGTTTCCTCATCCAGAGTACAATCAATGTTGAAGTCCCCTATTCTCACTTCGACTTGTTCTTTCTTCTCGAGGATCTCTAATAAGCTGATGTCTCTGTGATCATTCAGGGTGTCTTTCATTTCCAGTAACATAATCTTTGATTCTTTCTGGGGTTCCTCTATAATCTGAGTCTCTTGATATCCTTTAGGTTTTGTTTGCTCTATATTCAACTTTTCAAGTCTATCAATCATTCTATGGAAATCCAGTACTTCATGGTCCATAGCCTTACAATAGAGATAATTCGTTCTTCCACCAGGGAACTCCTTAACTAGATGTTCTGGTTTTCTGCAACTGTAACATAGGGTCAATCCTCTTTTTCTTTTAAATGATCCCCAAATTTTTCTATACTCTGCACTAGGATCATGGTAGCTAGCCTGCAACAAATTCTTTTGAGGATCCTACATCCATCTGTTAGTCCAAACATTTTTTCTATGCATAGGTATAAAATATCTATCATTATTAATATCAAACTTTCTTTCATCTAACAATGCCCTAGTTTTCAAGATAGGACAAAATCTATCAAGCATACCTAAATCCATGCTTTAGAAACAAAAATTTCCACTTATCTTACTTCTATAGAGCACAAAGCTTCCAGATCTAAGACTTTTAACTATTCTTACCTTTATCGGAGCACAAATCTTACATATATTACCTTTTTCTTATAGATCTGACCTCTTTTCTTCGCAGATATGACTTCTTTTTCTTGGCACAAAGCTTCACAGGTCAAACAAAACACTGCGCATTAGGGAAATAGATCTATGCACAACGCGTATTTTGCACAAATCTTCTTCTTGTCAAGTTCCCAACAATCACAGTGTCAGGTCCCGACAACGGAACCATTTGTTGGCACAGGGGAAGACCTAGGGTTCAACGCTCAAGAGCGCACCAACAAAACCCTAGCTACCAACCCTTTCGAAAACACCTGCGAAGCAGATGCAATATCACCCGAGGTAGAGGCAGGGGTGGTTGCAAGACTCATGTGTCTGCAACCTTAGTTGGGACACAGATATGTGATTATCTTGCTTACAACACACTTAGAATCAATTATTTCTTAACATACATTCATTAATACACTTCGCAGAAAGCACATAACACCACAGTAATTACTCAGATATGAAACTTAGTAACGATAAACATGTTATACCTAATAGATTAAGCACTTAGCATCTTATATATCATATCTAGAATGCATTCATATCTCATAAGCACAAAGAATCAATAGATCTATCTAAACATATCAAAGCACTTAGCAAGAGAGAGACAAACACATCAGCAAAATACACAGAGTTACCTTGGTTCACCCCCACCCCGGGGATACGTCCTTCCCTGACCCATGCACTCAACACTTACAATACTTACAGTAGGCATAAAGCTCTTACAATCACACAGATGTCTGATCACATAGATCTAATTTATGCACTAATCCATTCACTTTACATCACATAGCTGACACATCCATCTCTTTTCTTATATTTCCTACCCTTCTATTTATGAATACAAAAGACCTAAATAAGGTCCGATATCCCTTTCCCATTACAATATTCCCAAAAAGCCCCAAAAGCCCAAAAATCCCTAAAAAGGGGTGGATATCCCATGATATCCTCTTCGCCATGTGCTCCTTCGCCAACTGGATGTCGAAGTACCAAAAATGGTCAAATATGACCAATTATTCTTTAAAACTTGGTCAAGGGCCAATAGGCCCCCAACACTCACCTGTGACTCATCCCGAGTCACTAAGGTCTGGCCAATTCTGCTTCAAGCACCTCAAGTTTGTCTCGATCCACTTCAACATGTTTCTTTGCAATTTCCTCCTGCTCGACAAACTCTTGGATGAGTGCGTTATTGAATGGTCCTTCTAGGCACTGATCTGCTGTAATCACAACCTGTTGTATCTCTATCCCTTGGTTCTCAATCTCTAAAAATAGTTGACATGCCTTATCCTGCAAAGGTTGAAGTTGCTGCGTCACTTCCATGACCTTGCTCTAGATCATGTGGATCTTCTACTGTGCGATGCGTTGCTCATGGGATCGCTTCATTTTCTCTATGGTTGATAGGGCCTTCAACCGCATCTGAAGTCTATCTGCATGCTACTTCACCTCTTGGAGCTGTGACTCCAGTTTATGCAATTTTGGGTTCTCGGTCAGGTTCTCATGTATCTGCACACTAAAATTCGCAGCTAATGGTTCAAATGGGTCGATGTCTGGGAAGGTTACACCTTTAGGTAGCTCCCATAAAGTGGAATTCATGCCCCTGGTCCTGGGCTTCTCTACAGTCAATTTCTAGTTGATTGACCAAGTATTTTTCCCAATTCATTTGTAGTCCCTCTGTGCATTTTCTTGCAAGGTCCACTACGAAGCCTGACACATGTGTAGGTCTATTCTTACATACCAGCTTCCCTGATATCACCTGACATGCGAGGCTCACTGTGCCACTCTTGATAGAGGCTACCTTGTAACCTAGTGTGCCTTTTTCAAAATTTCCATAAGCCTCTTTAATCTTTTGTGAAAGAGCACGGTCCGCGGTCTTTCCAGGGTAGTACTCATGGGGATTAGGACCTTTCATGATAAGCCCGGTAATCCTGTTGATCAATGTCATATCAACAGTTATGTGACGGTTTGACCATAGATATCCTCCCTGGTAACTTGCTAGCAACAATTTCACACAAGCAATCACTTCCTCATGTCTACCGAAGTGCGGTATTTTCATAACATTGTGCAAAGTAGACTACGCAAGGTTCATCATCCATTTTTGGGGGACGATCTTCAAATTCTGGCCCTTAGTAATCATTATGTACTTAGATTGTGCGAGCATGTTGTAGGCTTTATGGTCTCCTAGGTTGAAGTCGCAAAACTTCAACGCTGTAACCTTGTCTTGATTTGCACGGTAGGTGCGAACTCCTTTCGGTAGATATGTAGTGAATAGGGTGTATTCAAAGTCTATAGGGACACTATCCTTGTTAATCTCACCACTTAGAGGGGGAATTTAAGCCGATAGGATGGTTGGCACTAACTTCGTGATGGCTGCGTCGTCTCTATGCTTAATTCTTGACTCTGTGTCGGCTCGAGATGTTCCATCTTGAGCAGTCGATGGGGAGGCTGCCACACCTCTTGACGACAAGGCTTGGACTCTGGTTGACATTCCTCTTTCCAACATGACTCTTTTAGTCCTTAAGCTAGAAAGTACTTCTCTCACTAATTCTTCTGCTGCGCTAAGCTTGTCGGACATGTAAGCTCGGTATCACTGTCTCAGGTTGTCAATGGACTGTCGGTACCATAATCAGATAGAGAATAAAGCTAGAGTAATCACTGCTTCATAATGCGGGTATTCTATAAGCTCAAGTTCTCAATTGGCAAAAGTATCTTCCAGGCATGGTGTGACAGAATAAGTAAGTAGCTCTGCAATGGACTGCTTGCAACGGATATGAATCTTCCATGAATGTTTATCTATCCGTTACGGTGAGGTCCAACGGTCTGGTTGTGGTCTTTTAATACTTTTCTTCCCGTTCGGGGTGGAAGTCGAACAGGTATATCGGCCACCGACTATATTTCTTCGCCACGATGAAGTATCGAGTTTCGTTGTTCTGATATCACGGCAACGAAGTTCAAATTCTGCATGTTTTCCTTCTGCGGGGTTCCTTCTAGCACATTCTGTAATTTTTCCAACTTCACTTTCTTCTTCATGAGTTTCTTGACTTCTTGCCATTGATCTTCATCTCGGTCAACCTTTTTCCATTCTGATTCTTTTCTTCTTTAGGCATGGTAACTTCACGTTGTGGGGTAGGGTTAAGGATCGATGTTTCTTCCTTCATTGGATCTGGGGTAGGTGTCCTACTTTCTTGTTCTTGTACTCATTCAACTCCGTAATTCAAGTCTTGATACCTAAATAGCTTCGTGTTATCCTCCCGTTCTTCGATTAACTACGCAATTCTTCTGGCCATGAAAGCCTTTAACTCTTGCTTCTTTTGTTCTAAGTTTGCCTCTTCTTGCTTTCAACTCTGATATTTCGCAATCCAAGTTTTGCCTAACAAAACTGGAAACAGAGAACTGCTTTCCATGAACTTAACAATCTCAAAACCTTCTTTTGTTGAGGTTCCATGGGTAGTCATGGCTATCTGGGTAATCCGTCCACAAAAGGTTACCAATTTTCCTTTAAACAATCTTACTCCTCCTAGTGAAGGAACCAGAGAAGGTATTACTAGGGTTTCCCAAGTGCTTTCAGTCATGATGTTTATTAGTGTTTCCTCATTCAAAGTACAATCAATGTTGAAGTCCCCTATTCTCACTTCGACTTGTTCTTTCTTATTGAGGATATCTAATAATATGATGTCTCTATGATCATTCAGGGTGTCTTTCATTTTCAGTAACATAATCTATGATTCTTTCTGGGGTTCCTCTATAATCTGAGTCTCTTGATCTCCTTTAGGTTTTTCTTGCTCTATATTCAACTTTTCAAGTCTATCAATCATTCTAGGGAAATCTAGTACTTCATGGTCCATATCCTTACAATAGAGACAATTCATTCTTCCACCAGGGCACTCCTTAGCTAGATGTCCTGGTTTTCTGCAACTGTAACATAGGGTCAATCCTCTTTTTATTTTAAATGATCCCCAACTTTTTCTATACTGCGCACCAGGATCATGGTATCTAGCTTGCAACAAATTCTTTCGAGGATCCTGCATCCATCTGTTAGTCTAAATTTTTTTTCTATGCATAGGCATAACATATCTATCATTATTCATATGAAACATTCTTTCATCTAACAATGCCCTAGTTTTCAAGCTAGGACAAAATCTATCAAGCATACCTAAATCCATGCTTTAGAAAAAACATTTTCCACTTATCTTACTTCTATAGAGCACAAAGCTTCCAGATCTAAGACTTTTAACTATTCTTACCTTTATCAAAGAACATATCTTACATATCTTACCTTTTTCTTGCAGATATGACCTCTTTTCTTTGTAGATTTGACTTCTTTTTCTTGTCACAAAGCTTCACAGGTCAAACAAAACACTGCGCACTAGGGCAACAAATCTACGCACATAGCTTATTTTGCACAAATCTTCTTCTTCTTCAGTTCCCAGCAATCACAGTTTCAGGTCCCGACAACAGAACCATTTGTTGGCATAGGGGTAGATCTAGGGTTCAACGCTCAAGAGTGCACCAACAAAACCCTAGATATCGGCCCTTTCGGCAAGACCTGCGAAGTAGACACAGTCTCACCCGAGGTAGAGGCAGGGGTGGTTGCAAGAATCAAGTGTCTACAACCTTAGCTGGGACACAAATCTATGATTATCTTGCTTACAACACACTTAGAATTAGTTATTCCTTAACATACATTCATTAATACACTTCGGAGAAAGCACAAAGCACCACAATAATTACTCATATCTGGCACTTAGCAATGATAAACATGTTATACCTAATAGATTATTCATCTTATATATCATATCTAGCATGCATTCATATCTCATAAGCACAAAGCATCAATATATCTATCTAAACATATCAAAGCACTTAGCAAGAGAGAGACAAACACATCAGCACAATACACAGAGTTACCGTGGTTCACCCCCACCCTGGGGCTACGCCCACAATGTCTTCTTCTGTTATTATCTTTTGTAAACCAAGTTACACCACAAAGTCTTCAAGATCCTACCCCGCCTAGGACAAGATATCTGCGCATCTCGCTAGATCCTCTTTCCTCGGGTAGATCCAAGCACTAAGTCCTTCCCTGACCCGTGCACTCAACACTTACAATACTTACAGTAGGCACAGAGCTCTTATAGTCACACAGACGTCTGATCACATAGATGTACTTTATGCACTAAGCCATTCACTTTACATCACATAGATGACACACGCATCTCTTTTCTTACATTTCCTACCCTTCTATTTATAGATACAAAATGCCTAAATAAGGGCCAATATCCCTTTCCCATTACAATATTCCCAAAAATCCCCAAAAGCCCAAAAAGCCCTAAAAAGTTGTGGAGATCTTGTGATCTCCTCTTCACCATGCACTCCTTCTCTGACTAGATTTCGAAGTACCAAAAATGGTCAAATATGACCAAGTATTCCTCAAAACTTGGTCAAGGGCCAACATGCTTGTTTACATGACCCCTTCCCTACACCATTCACTGACAAAGTGTTAGATAATGTGGGAGGTTAGGAAGTATATTCTTTTACATATGGATTTTCAGGATACCATCAGATTCAGATTGTTAAGGAAGACCGCCATAAGAACACATATGCAACAGAATGGGGATCCTACATATATACAATGATGCCATTCAGATTGAAGAATGAACCAACCATCATTTCTAGGGTGGTGGTCGAAGCGTTCAAATAATTTTTTCATAAATTCCTAGAAGCATATTTTGATGACTGGACTGCGTTTAGTTTGTTGAAAAATCATATTGAATGTCTAAGGCTAATGTTGGATAAATGTAGGTAGTGTTAAATTGTTTTAAAGCTAAATAAATGTATTTTATTTTCACCATTTGGAGTTATGTTAGGTCATATTGTATGTAAGAAAGGATTGTTGGTAGACCCATCCAAAATTGCCATTATAGTTGATCTACCCCCTCCTACGTCAGTCAAATAGATGCGCACTGCGTTGGGACACACATGCTACTGCAGAAAGTTCATTAAGGGCTATGCTTAGATTACAACACCCATGGAGAAGTTGTTGAAGAAGGATTTTTAGTTTAGTTGGACAAAATAATGCCAAACACATTGAGATCAAATACTACATTATTCGAGATAGAGTCTAGGAAGGAGAAGTGAAGCTCCAATATATCCCCACAGATGAGAAGAATACATATATCTTGACAAAGCCTCTATCCAGAATAAAGTTTTCATACTTACGAGACAAGTTGGGGATCGTGGAAATAAATCCCTAAGCTGAAAAGGAAGAGATGGCTCTCCAGGTTGGGAGGGAGCACTGATATATCATCGATTTATGGACATTAATTTTCCAAATTGGAAAATGGTCCAGTATGGGCAGTTCCTTTCCAATTTAGAAAGTGGTTTGAGATTTTGGCAGACAAGCATTTTCCAGTTAGGAAAATGGTCCAGATCAAATGACCATTTTCGTAATGAAAATGGTTCTATAGATTGTTGATGTACCATAGAAAATTATTCCCCTTATGGCCAGTGTGGGGGAATGGTCTAGGTCAATCTTTCTTCTTGGCAGTCACTCTCAGTAGTGGTCAAGAAGACAGGTATGCCTCGCCGGACAATCATTCTTTCGAAGCTCACAGTTGTGAGAATTTTTGAAGAATGGTACATTTTTGGAGGTTGGTGCAGGACAATCACTTCCTTAGGAAATGGTCCGGACAATTATTCCCTAGGGCATATTCATTCTCTCTAGGTTTCACTTTTTTTAGTGCTGGAGGAATGGCCTTGATAGGTGAATGGTCTAGGTTCAACAAACAGGGACAAACATTCCCCAGGGAAAACTCATTCTCTCCAGGTTTCACTTTGTTTATTGATGGAGGAATGACCTAGATAGGTGAATGGGCCAGGCTCGAAAATAAAGGACAGTTATTCTTCCATGCTTGGAAAGAATAGTCCATATATCCCATCGTTGATGTTTTACTCTCTAAGGGAAGATGATCTTCCAGATCTCACGGATGTGAGTGGAATAATTTTTGGGTATGTGTTATATTATTTGCATGAGTAGTGGTGTCACGTGCCTCAAGAAACATGTCACGTGCCTCGGGAAACATGTCACATATTTAGGTGGTTTTTCAGAACATGGTTTTTGCTGATGGTTTTCTATTTCCGGTTAAGGAATTAGGTTTGTGGACTAGTCTAGGTCATTTTTTTTAGTGTTTTGGATGCCTCTAGATCCTATATGTATATTATATTTTAAACAACATAACACACATGAATGGATATAGAATATGTTGGTTTTTCTGGTTTGGGTTTCCAGGGGAAAAATCTCTATGTAATGTTTATATTTTCCATAGTATCTTTTCTAATCTTTTACTGAATATCTGTTTGCAGTAGATATTGTACAAGTTTAAAATCTACATTTGGTATCAGATCTTTGTTGTCAGGGGGATGCCTTTGTGGTCAAGGGTTTGGCTCGGGACTGTGATAAGCCTTGTTCTAGTGGGAGATCTATGGTATTGATTTTTCAGGTGAAAATAAATGGCAAGCAATTCGAAGATGGATATCGAGAAGTTTAATGGGAAACGTTTTGAGCTGTGGAAGCTCAAGATGGAATATCTATTGGTCGACAAATATTAGTGGATCATGGCTGCACCTACAGAAACTTTAGCAGATGAATGGAAAAATTTGGATCGAAAGGAAAAAATCACAATCCATCTGTGTCTCTCCGATTCAGTATTACTGAATGTGTTAGAGGAATATACATCCAAGGATGTATGGGAAAAGTTGGGGAAGTTGTATCGGTCTAAGTCCTTGGTAAATAAACTATTTCTGAGAAAGAAGCTTTATAACCTTAGGATGATATATGGATACTCGGTGGTAGAGAATTTGAATGCCTTCAATACCGTGGTAAGTCAGTTAGTATCTGTTCAGATTAAAATTTCATATGAAGATAAATGTATTAGTTTAATGTGTTCTTTACCAGAATCCTGGGATAGTCTGGTTGTGGCCATAGGTAGTAATACAAATGACTTGAATTTTGATGAAGTGGTCTCATCCTTGTTGTTGGAGGAGATGAGATGTAATAATATGGAAGGACATAGCACATACACATTATTTGCAAGAGGATGTTCCCTGGAAAGGAATATATCTAATTTCTCAAGTCGGAGATCTAAGTCTAAAGGTAGATCTAAATCTCCCGGAAATTTTGTAAGGGTATGTTGGAGATGTGGAAAATAAGGGAACTAGAAGAATAAATTTAGATCCAAGGTTTAGAAAAAGAAGGGATCTGAAGAATCTCATTCTACAGAAGAAAATACCTCCAAGGAATAAGGAGGGCATGTGTACTTGGCTTGTTCAAGCACACAAGAAAATCATGAGGCATGGTTGTTTGACTCCGGGGCATCCTTTCATATGACTCCCCACAGGCAGTGGTTCTGCGAATATGAAAGGTATGATGGAGGTAATTTTTTCTTAGGTGATGATTCGACAACCATAATCATAGGACGAGGAAAATTCAAGTTGAGGCTCATATATGGAAGGATTAGAACAGTGCCTGGTGTTCTGCACATCCTAGGTTTGGCCAGAAATTTGATTTCTGTAAGAAAAAAGGACGATGCAGGGGTAAAAACAATATTTTAAAAGGAAACCTATAGGATGGTTTGAGGAGCAATGGTGTTGTGGAAAAGTGTTCGGTTTGGAACTCTATATAATTTGGAAGGAAGCACTATTAGTGATGGGTGTAATAGTTCCATTTTTCCTGATATTGGAGTTGAAGAAGAAAGAAATCCTACAGTCTTCGGAGAAAAGGTTATGTTGTGGCATCAAAGACTGGGGCATATCGGAGAGAAGGGTCTTCTAATACTACACGGTAAAGGTATGGTTGAAGGTATTTCTAACTGCTCTCTGGATTTTGATTTCTATGAACATTGTCTATATGGGAAGCAGAATCGGGTAAGATTCCCCTCTGGTGCAAAGAGGGCAGAAGGAATCTTACAGCTAGTTCACATTGATGTTTTTGGACCTATGTCGGTCCCATCACAGGGAAAATCTGTGTACTATGTCTCATTTATATATGACTTCTTGAGGAATACTTGGATATATTTCCTTAGGAAGAAATCTGAAGTCTTTGACAGGTTTAAAGAGTTTAAGTCTCTTGTTGAGAATCAAACAGAGAGAAGAATTAAAGTGATAAGGATAGATAATGGAAGAGATTTTTGTGGGAATTAATTTGAAGAATTCTGTAAGAAGTGCGGTGTAGCAAGGTAGAATACCACTCCATATACACCTCAACAGAATGGAGTTGCAGAAAGGATGAACATGACACTGATGGAAAAATCAAGGTGCATGCTCAGTGGTGTCGGGCTAGGGAAAGAATTTTGGGCAGAGGTAGTGGGTATTTCATGTTACCTGGTCAACAAATCACCCTCATCAACATTGGATGAAAAGACTCCACAAGAGGCATGGACTGGTAAGGAACCTTCTCCCACACATCTCAAGGCATTTGGCTATGATGCATATGTTCATGTTCCAAAGGAAAACATGAGTAAGCTATATGAGAAGGCCGGAAAGTGTATCTTTATTGGATACAAAGATGGTCTCAAAGTTTATAATCTTTTGAACCCAGAAACTAAGAAGGTAGTGTATATCCGAGATGTTTTATTTAGAGAAATGAAGGATGTTGTTAAACAAGAAGTCCTACCAAGTAAGGAAAAAACATCGAAAATAGAGTTTGATTTAAAAGATGATGAGTCAGACACTATAGAAGAACAAGAATTAGAAGAAGAAGATCCTCATACTCTAGTATTGAGGAGATCGGTTTGAGAAATAAGGCTACCAGAAAGGTATACTCCATCTGATTTCCATTCAAATTTTTCTTTTTCTATTACTCATGATGATCCTAGAACTATCAGGGAGGATGTGGATTCAAAGGAAGCAAATCTCTGGAAAAGGGCCATGAATGAAGAAATGGAATCTTTGGATAAGAATGAGGCTTGGGATCTAGTGGAGTTGCCAACTAGAAGAAATCCCATTGGAAACAAATGGGTATCTAAAAATAAGTTGAATGCAGAAGGAAAAGTGGAGAAATACAAAGCTCGGTTTGTAGCAAAGGGTTATTCCAGGTTGAGGGAATTGATTTTGGTGAGATTTTTTCTCTTGTTGCCAAGTTAAACAACATAATATTTCTATTATCTATTGCTTATGCATTTGATTTTGAAATAGAACAAATGGATGTGAAGATAACATTCCTACATGGGGATCTAGAAGAAGAAATCTATATGAAGCAACCAGAAGGTTATGCTGTGAAGGGAAAGAAGGAGCTGGTATGCAAGCTGAAAAAGTCCTAGTATGGTTTAAAGCAATCACCAAGGATGTGGTATCAAAAATTTGATACTTATATGTTGGGACTTGGCTTCACAAGAAGCAAAGAGGATCACTATGTGTATTTTAAATTATTTGGTGATCATTTGATTTATTTGGTCTTGTATGCGGATGACATGTTGCTGATAGGAAACAACAAGGAGATTATCTAGGATGTGAAAACTTAGTTGTCCTCTAAATTTGACATGAAGGATCTCAGTTCTTCAAATTTTATTTTGGGCATGGAAATTAAAAGAGAACGAAAAAGGAGGAAACTCTGGTTAAATCAGAGAAAATATGTCGAGATAATATTGCAGAGGTTTAATATGCAAGAATGTAAACTGATCAAGGTTCCTATTCTTGTTGGTGTAAATTTATCTTTGAATCAGTGTCCCAAGACACATGAAGAGGAGGAGGACATGTATCGTGTTCCATATGTGAGTGCAGTTGGCAGTTTGATGTATGCAATGGTGTGTACTAGACCAGACATTGCACATGCAGTGGGAGTTTTGAGCAGGTATATGTCAAAACCAGGGAAGGAGCATTGGACAATAGTAAAAAGGGTTTTCAGGTATTTGCATGGAACCAATAACTATGGACTGCGCTACGAAGGAAGACCAGGATTGGATAGAGTGGTGGATATACATGGATTTGTGGATGCATACTAGGCTGGAGATTTGGATCGTAGGAGATCTACAAGTGGGTATGTGTTTAACCTGTTTGGAGGAGCAATAAGTTGGATGAGAAAAAGACAGGATGTAGTGGAACTTTCAACTATAGAAGCTAAATACATGGTAGCCAATCATGCAAGTAAGGGAGAAATATGGTTACAAAGATCATGTTCAGGTATTGGTTTGGTACAACAAGCTGTAAAGATAAATTGTGACATTCAGAGTGAAATTTTTCTGGCGAAGAACCCGACTCATCATTCAAAGACAAAGCATATTGATATTCAATATCACTTTGTGAGAGACATGGTTGAAGAAAATAAAGTATTGCTGATGAAGGTGGACAAGTACCTTTAAGTATATGTATCCTATCCCTTCAAGTACCTTTAAGTATATGTATCCTATCCCTTCAAGTATATGCTTAGTTAGTCTCCGTTTCTCTTCCTTTTACTCCAGGTTAGATAGATCAAATGCTAGCTAAAATAGAGTCGTTGGTTGCCTCCCTCCCACCAACCTTCTCAGGGATAAAATAAGCAGATGCTTAGGCGAACCACTGACACAAGAATATGAAGGGATTTTCTCTAACCAACTGAGCTACCTGAACCACTTTCCTAATATCCCACCCGGGCCCTCTCTATATTCATTCCCAACCCTTCCCTTACTAGGTGGGGTGGTAAAGTAACCGAACCATGAAGTCTTATATAGAAAACCGGGTGGAATGGAATGGCATTGATGGCATGGGATGACACAACCCTACCTTTACTGATGTGTTACCATATCGGGCACTCACCATACGACCTAGACCTGTTTTCCCTAGACCACTTTAGGAATGAAGCGCATCCTCGTAGCTCTTTTGTCGATCTTGTGCCTCTTTCAACCTTTGTATGATAAGAGATTCTCTTCCATTTCCTAAATAAACTCAGGTCCTACCAAGATTGAAGAATGTTTCAGATTCATTAATAAAATATGTGAGCATTGAGAAGTTTTCTTGGTGTATAGGATCCATGGGCATTGTGACTATGTAACCCTATAACACCCTGTATGAAAAGAAAACAAAAAGTGGGAGAATGTTGGGTATGTGTTATATTCTTTGCACGAGTAGTAGTGTCTGAGCATATACATCAGGCACGTAGGGGGGTGAATGCCCCAGAGAAAAAAAATTCTACCTTGGTAAACGTGTCATGTGCCTCGGGAAACATGTCACATATTTAGGTGGTTTTTAAACACATGGTTTTGCCAATGGTTTTCTATTTTCAGTTAAGGATTTGGGGTTGTGGACTAATCCAGGTCATTGGGTTAGGGTTTTTTATGCCGCTGGATCCTATATGTATATTGTATTGTAAACAATGTAACACACATGAATGAATATATAATATGTTGGTTTTCCCAATTTGGGTTTCCAGGGGAAAAATCTCTGTGTAAAGTTTGTATTTGCCATTGTATATTTTCTGTTCTTTTACTAAATATATGTTTGTAGTAGATATTGTACAAGGTCAAAATATACAAGAATGGAACAAATGACTCAGTTTATATCATGATATTGTTTCTGTGCAGGTTGATATAAGATGATATGATTGCTATGGAGACTGTATGTCTCTAGACAGTAGAGGTATGCTACTATGGTGGATATGTTCCACTGGTTAAGACTATGTGTCACAGATTGAGTATTTGTGCACTACTATGGATATACACAGTTGTGTTCTATCATATGACATTGTACTAGTTGTCATGGAGATTATCCAGTTGGATAATGATGACGATTCTTGTGATTTGATCATAAGATAGCCTGTGTGGCTATATTGATGCTACCTATTGAATGGTCTATTTGTGATCAAGAAAATTATATGTTATACCTCCCTAGCTAGGAGGGCGTGTTGATATTATGGTAGTTGCAGAAGGTATTGACCTCCATTTGTGACCTTTGACAAGATTGTAATATTCCAGAAGCAAGAATATATTTGGATATAAACCTAGAAGAAAAGTCAGCTAAAGGAAATATTATATACCAAGTATTTAACACCTAGAATGAGAAGTCAGCCCAGGAAGTCTGGCAGAAACAATATAAATATAGGAGGCCAGTCTTCCTTTTAGCCAAAATTCTCAGAACTGTATAAGTACACTTGTGTTCACTGTAGAAGGCTAGTTGTGCAGAAGTATGGGGAGTAGATGTTGCCATCAGTTCTGGAATCTGCATTTTCAGTTTTTTTAGGTTGGACTCTGTAATCAATTTTGGTTATCTTTGCTTGGTGCATTAGCCTTGGTTGGATATTGGTTTGTTGCCAGAAATTATTCTCTCTATCAAGGTCATGGTGCTCATGGGTAGCATTAGTGCCTATGGTTGGGTGACAATATTGCTATATTGTTTATGGTTAAATGATCACATCCAATATTCTAACAACGACCTTATGCTAATAAATTTCTACTTAAGTCTGCAAGTAACCAATATCGTGTTTTTAAGACCATCCCCTATTCCTAGAATCCCTTTTTTCCAACAACCTTTCCATCATTGTCCCATTGAGAGGAGGATAACCATTCTCTTGCTATCATTCACTCATAGTAAGGAGTACGAAGGTTTAGCTGTCTTTGGTGGATCAGGAGGAGGAATCTAGATGACGGTTCTAGGCGATGCCACATCGAGGATAGAGTGACATCATTCCTTGTTGTTTGTTGTATAAATTAATGAGAACTCTCTTCTTTCTTGCCCCAATTATGTGTTATCGATTTGATTTCATTATAATTGTATGCATATGATTGGTAGATAACTAAATTGATGATCCTAGTTAGTTTAGGTAGTTAAAATTAATTTATTAAACTAATTTATTCGTAGTTACATTTTTCTTTGTGTGTACGATAGTAAAAGGTTTACTAGAGTAAAATATCAAAGCACAGATCAACAAGCAAGATCTATGCACATAGCTTATTTTGCACAAAGCTTCTTCTTGTCCAGTTCCTAGCAATCACAGTTTCAGGTACTGAAAATGGAACCATTTGTTCGAACAGGGGTAGACCCAGGGTTCAACGCTCAAGAGCGCACCAACAAAACCCTAGCTACCGGCCCTTTTGACAACAACTGCGAAGCAGATGCAGTCTCACCCGAGGTAGAGGTAGGGGTGGTTGCAAGACTCATGTGTCTACAACCTTAGCTGGGACACAGATCCGTGATTATCTTGCTTACAACACACTTAGAATCAGTTATTCCTTAACATACATTCATTAATACACTTTGCATAAAGCATAGAGCACCGCAGTAATTACTCAGATCTGGAACTTAGCAATGATAAACAAGTTATACCTAATAGATTAAGCACTTAGCATCTTATATATCATATCTAGCATGCATTCATATCTCATAAGCATAGAACATCAATAGATCTATATAAACATATAAAAGAACTTAGCAAGAGAGAGACAAACACATCAACACAATACACAGAGTTACCGTGGTTCACCCCCACCCTAGGGCTACATCCACAAAGTCTTCTTCTATTATTATCTTATGTAAACCAAGTTACAACACAAAGCCTTCAAGATCCTACCCCTCCTAGGAAAAGAGATCTGCGTAGCTCGCTAGATCCTCTTTCCCTGGGTATATCCAAGCACTAAGTCCTTCCCTGACCCGTGCACTCAACACTTACAATACTTACAACAGGCACAGAGTTCTTACAGTCACACAGATGTCTGATCACATAGATCTACTTTATGCACTAAGGCATTCAATTTACATCACATAGCTGACACATCCATCTCTTTTCTTACATTGATTACCCTTCTATTTATACATACAAAATTCCTAAATAAGGGTCGATATCCCTTTCCCATTACAATATTCCCAAAAATCCCCAAAAGCCCAAAAAGCCCTAAAAAGGGGCGGATATCCCATGATCTCCTCTTTGCCATGCATGCCTTCTCCAACTGGATGTCGAAGTACCCAAAATGGTCAAATATGACCAAGTATTCCTCAAAACTTGGTCAAAGTCCAACAATCCCCCAACACTCACCTGTGACTCATCCTGATTCACTCAGGTCTGGCCAATTCTACTTTAAGCACCTCAAGTTTGGCTCAAGCCACTTCGACATGCTGCTTTGCAATTTCCTCCTGGTCGACAAACTTTTGGATGAGTGCGTTATTGAATGGTCCTTCTAGGCTCCGCTCTGTTGTAATCACGACCTGTTGTAGTTCTTTCCTTTGGTTCTCAATATCTAAAAATAGTTGACATGCCTTATCCTGCAAAGGTTGAATTTGTTGCGTCACTTCCATGACCTTTCTCTGGATCATGTGGATCTACTACTGTGCCACACGTTGCTCATGGGATCACTTCATTTTCTCTATGGTTTATAGGGCCTTCAACTACATCTGAAGTCTATCTACATGTTGATTTTCCTATTGGAGATGCGACTCCAGTTTATGCAATTTTGAGTTCTCGGTCAGGTTCTCATGTATCTGCTCACTTCTGGTACTTAGTTGTTTGCATTCTTCAGTGAGTTCTTTAATCCTTTATACTGTACCCCAAGAAGTTATTTCTCGCTGGTCGCACTCTTCTTGCGAGGTACTTGGGATGATATGAAGCTCTAAGTCCACGACTCTTTGCTGCAGTTGTTGAATAAATTTAGCAAGCTTCATCACTTGATGGTCTAAGGTTTCTTCGGCCTTTTGTTCTAAGCCGATCACAGAGAAAAATGATCTGTTGACAGGTTCTTTGATCTCAATTTTCTTCATGAGAAGCTCCTCCTTCTCCTTTTGGATTTTTTCTCCGTATTTATCAAATTTCTCTTGGATGGCCTCCTTCTCTTGCTGTGCAGATCAATGTTGTTATATGATTTCCTCCTGTGCTTTCTTTAGGGCCTGGGTGTCCTACGCTGTTACTTCTTCTGTTTTCCTAAGGCGTACTTCGACTATGTCGGCAATCCTACGGAGTTGAATTGATTCATCTCCTACTTCTGTTGTTCTTTCTAGCATGGGTGCAATGGATATTGCACAGTTATACTGAAGTGATTGCTGCACTCCTTGGAGCTCGGCTTCAATTTTTTCGTACATCGTCTATTTCTTGGCCTCCTGCTTTTCTGTAATTTCTTCTATGGCTTCATTCAGAGTTGCGAGGAGAAAGCTGAAGTCATCAGGGGTGAGATGGTCTTCATCTTGGTCATGGTCGCTTTTGATTTCTTCTTAGAGGAAGACTTCGAAGGTGATCCTTTTCTCTTATTTGGAACTTTGAAATAGTCCTCTAGTTTTTGTTTGACTTCCTCTAGGTCTTCGTTGTTTCCGTCTTTATTGGGTGTGATGGAAGCTCTCTTTACAGAGTAGCTATCTACATCCTGAATCTCTTCATGCTTATTTATTTCCTTTGTCTTCTTTATCTTCTTCATCTTACTGGGCCCAGGTGTGTCCTGCGTAGCTTCTGGGCTATCAATGTCTGAAATGTCCACTGGATCTGCTGAAACAAGGAGGTCCACCGACCATTCCTTGGTGATTTATTCTAGGTCTTCTTTGGTCAACTTATAATAGGACTGAAGTTGTTCCTGGTGTTCATCAACGCATGGAGTTAGGTATATAAAGTGGCGGTCCGCGCTGAACTTTATCAGAGGTCAGAACCTTTGTAAAGTGTTTAAGGTTATGTGAGGTTCACCCCCTATGGTTTCTTTCAGTTGGTTATAGTATCTGTGAAAAATGGCATTTGATTGCCACTACTTGCTCATGTTCGTCGAGTACCATAAGGTACTGAAATTCGTAGCTAATGGTTCGAATGGGTCGAGGTCTGGGAAGGTTGCACCTTCCAGTAGCTCTCATGCAACAAAGGCGATCAATATTAGTAACCAGCTAAAGTGGAATTCATGCCCCTGGTCCTAGGCTTCTCTACAGTCAAAATCTAGCTGATTGACCAAGTATTTTGCCCAATTCATTTGTAATCCCTCTGCGCATTTTCCTGCGAGGTCCACTACGAAGCCTGACACTTGTGTAGGTCTATTCTTACATACCATATTCCCTACTATCAATTGACATGTGAGGCTCACTATGCCACTCTCAATAGAGGCTACCTTGTAACCTCGCACACCTTTTTCAACATTTCCATAAGCCTCTTTAATATTTTGTGAAAGAGCACGATCTACGGTCTTTCCAGGGTAGTACTCATGGGGATTAGGGCCTTGCATGCTAAGCCTGATAATCCTGTTGATCAACGTCATATCAACAGTGTTACCCATGATTTTGGTCATCGTGATGGTGTATTGATGATGGTGTACTCAGACTCCTCATAAGAACTTTCTCCAGAGAAAAGAGACATTCATCTCTTCTCAGAAAACATACTTTTGAAGAGAGTTCGCAGGTTGCTAGTATCCCAGGGTGCGAGAATGACCTATTCCCGTAGGCTACCTTAAGCCAGGGTGTGAACTCCTCGCACTGTGTTACATAGATAGGGTGTGAACCTTCTCTAAAGCTTGGAAAAACATGGATTCTCGATGGTTCTATAAGGGAATATTCTAGAACAATGGGTTGGCATTCGAATGGTTATCCTTGTACTGGATTCCCTGATATTGTGGGATCATTCTTATCTAAGTAACCATCTCATTCTCTCCTATATATTGATGGAATTCTCATGGAAAAGGTTAAGCAAGATTCATTGGAGAATTGGTGAAGGAATTGTGTGAAGGACCTAGCTTGAACAGTAGCTTGGAGACTATAGCAAGTCTATCAAGAAGATTTGATCTTCTTCATGCAAGGATTGAGAAAGTGTGTGTGTTGGAGCTAAGAGCCACCGAAAGGAAGCTTGCGACATCAAGGTGATCAAGTTGTAATCTTATACTTTCCATTAATATGATATAGTGGCATGTCCCTTTCCCATAAAGCTATTCTCAGTTTATTGTGTAACTCCTTGATCATACACATAAGTTGACAATTGAATATATTTTTCTATCTTCACTTTGGTTGGCTTGTGTTGTCTTGGTCTTGACCTCACGAGAGCACCGGAGCAAAGCGGGAGCAACAGAGACCCTAGGAAGCGATATAAAGGTATGTTACTTGTTCCTTCCTACTAGCTAATTCAATGGTAATAACTTAGGGAAAGAGTCATGTCATGTCCTATTTTGTTCTAGATCCAGATGGATCTAGGGAGATCTGTTAGTGTCCGCACCTACCGATTATTCCGATAACAAAATTGGCGACTCCACTGGGGATTTTCCATTTTCTTTGTGGTTTTTAATATTTTTCCTTGGCCACTTGCTCTGGCCTTACCTTTCTCCATTCATATCAATCTCTGAGTCTTTAGGATATCTTGATAGACCCTCTGGGTCCAGAAGCCTCTTAAAATTTAGTGTCTTTTTCCAAAAATTTGATTAGTTTCAGACATTCTCGCACTGCACTTCACAATAGCCTGCGAGAATATACTAAGTTCGAAGCCTGTCTTGAGGTTCAGTGCGAGGTTCTCACACTCTGCTCAAAGCCCACCTACAAGAATGACCTATTCTCGCACTGTGTAACACTCTCAGCTTGCAAACCCGTTTTTTCACAATTTTTTCTTTAAGACTTTCGCATGATCAATTGCCCAGATCATTATAAATGCCTAAATAGACCTTTATGGACCTGTGATTGATGTTCTCTTGTCTTCGTTTTCATGCATGAACAATCTTAGGATTTCAAAGGCTCTTCTTGTCACTTTTGTCTTGCTTTCGTTTCTTGACTTTCCTCGGGAAATATATGCTCTTCGATTTTGGGATCTGAGTGTGATTGTTTGGTTAAGAACCGGTGATCGGTTGAAAGTTGAATTTCTTTGTCTTTTTCATTTACTCATTATTTAGAAGATCACTCTTCTCGTGCAATTGAAAAGACTACTTTGGTTTGCTTGTTATTTTTGTTTCCATTGAAAGATTGGTTTGGGTTTTGGTCTATTGCTTGTTCATTAGTTTTTGATTTTATTCACTCTCACCATTATGGTGTAGGTCCTTTTTGAAAAGTAAAAAACATTTTTCTTTCAAAAGCTTTTTCATTTTGAAAATATTGAAAATCAATTATTGAAGTTGTTGAAAAAGAACAATAGAGAATTGTTATTGATGCATGATTTGTTGCAATTGCATTTTAAAGGAAATTGTGTATCATAGTTCAAGTTTGATCTGGAAAATTTCTCTTTCCCTCCCGTACATAGGATTCATCAAACGAAAATTGATATATTTCATTCCTATTTGTGCATTTTTTGGGTCAGAGTATTACACGACATTAGTTTCATATCCGCTTCCTTTGAGTAACAACAATCCCTAATAACATTGTGCAATCATAAAATTTAACTAGTAACTTTTTCTAGGGCTCTATTACACCAACAATTAGCTAGGCTAGCGCTTTGGAATAGGTAGAGAGATACACTTTCCAAAGCACAAAACACACAATAGCATCTTGTGTTAGGGAGTGTCAAATTTCATTGATAACATTCTGTCCTGGGAAGCCCTTCTCACACAAGGGTCAAACACGAGGTCGCATTGATATTGACGAAGTTACTCGCCCTTCTTTATCGATATCAGTGTAGAGATTGCACATGTTACGGGGATCACTTAGAGGTATACCCACAATTATGAGTGGAAGCCTCTCAAGTTGATTTTGGGCTAGATACCCTGCCCTTGTGTGTGGATCGGACTGTCAACTGTCCCCCCAGGCTTTATTTTTGTTGGTGGTGACCTTAGTAGCCTATCTTCTTAGGATCTTACACAAGGTGACTATGAAGGGGAAAGTCTTCACGGTACCTGGAATCGACGTTGACCAAACTCACTCGGGCTCCTTGGAGGGTATACCCATGATTATGTGTGGGAGCTTGCACTAGAGTGTAAGTCCGTTAAGCAGGTCATCAACGTAACTTTTCCGCCCTAGCCCAACCCCTTCTCGTCTCGTTGTTGCGACGTTGGATTTCATCACCAACTAGTGACTTCGGAATTAGAAGGTCCTGTTTGTTTGGTATTGTTTACTAGATTTTGTTTACTAGCGCGTGTTGTTTGTTTACTCAAGTTGACCTTAAGATTATCTTCGTGAGTTTGTAACTCGTTCACAATTGAGCCCCCACGTTTTTCCCGTAGAATGCAGGGTTTGTCTCCGGAGCATCCAAAAGATTCTCAACCCCTGTCTACAAACTCACCCGAGGGATCTCCTCACCAGAGTGAAGTCCCAAACGTTTCCACGCCACAAGTGGAATGAGCTAACTCTCTCGAACGTTTTTGAATTACTAATACTTGAGAGGAATTTCGACTTCACCCTGATTCTGAGAGACGTTTTATGCGAGCAAACTCTTTCAGAGACTTAATTGTTTTGTATTCTGGATCTCCGACTGGACCTAGGGACCAAGATCCTTTCTGGTCTACGGGCATTTTTAGACGAGACCTTTTTGGTCCAGGCTCACCTGTGATTTCCGAAATCTCTAGTCCAGAGACAGTACCGTCTACTACTGCCTATCGCTTTACCGTCCCTATCGAAATGGCCCATCACACAAATACTACGAGTGTGCACACCAGGATTACTGCGGTTAGTCTTGCTCCCATTAGCACACTGCATATGCCCAACATCATTTCGACACTACCGCCCAGATACCGTGCGTTGAACGCTTCCATTTCAACTCCTCCGCAAACTCCATCCGGCTCTCCTAGTGGTCCCTCTTCTTCTGGGCATTATCTTCCTGGTTTTATTCCGACACTCCCTCAATTTCCTTTTGGAGGACCTTCCTCGTCCTCTATCGACAGTTTTAATCCTAGTGGCACTATTATGTCATTCACAACAAATTACCAGATTCCCGTTAGTGGAAATTTTCATCAAGGTGGTATGACTCAACCCCCTCTCAGCAGGAAAATTCCTATTGGAACACAACTCCCAATTGGAACACCACCTTCGATAGGAGGACTGACCCCACCTTATGTACAAAACATACCTCTATCCTTGGCCCATTATTGGAACCATCTGATACAACATAACCCTCAATCCACTGGAGGGAAACATGTTCCACTTACATCCGTTACACTCCCTAGTGTAGGCCACCCATATCCGAGTACGTCCAATCCTATTTGGGGTTTGAATGCTCAAACTCACCTCCCTGTTCTAGGATACAATCCCATGAGCTACTATCCTATCCAACCACCATCGAATCTTCCTGGGTCTTCACATTATATGCAGACCGCTTATGGTCCTACCGGTTTGCCCACAGGGATTCCTCCCCAAAACCACCAGTACCTGCAAGTGAATCGACAGTTACCCTTCTTGGCTACTTTGGATCTACCGGATTTGTCTCGGATTTTAAATGATCCAATTTTTCACTCTCCCCACTGGCCTGTTATACCAACAAAGTTACCCTCGGACATTCCTAAATTCAATGGAAAAGAAAGAGAGGATCTGAACAATCATGTCATGACTTTTCACCTATGGTGCTCATCCAACTCTTTGATGGATGATTCCATCCATTTACGTCTTTTTCAAAGAACCCTCACAGGTTCTACTGTGATGTGGTATATTGAATTGCCATGAGGTTTCTTCGCTGACTTCAACACCCTATCTATGGATTTTCTCACCCACTACCAGTTACCGATCCGTTATGAAACGGGGATCGAGATTTTGAGTTCTTTTAAAAAAAATAAAGGGACTCATATCTCCGATCACATTCATGAGTGGCGACGCCGACGACGTCTCATTAAACTCGAACTCCCCGATCAGTTGTTGGCCGAGTGGTTCACAAAATCATTTGTGAATGACATTGGTCGTGACATCGCCATGGGTCGAGTAGTCATGGAAGAGCAGGCCATAAGTCATGCTCAATATCTTGATCTCGTTTACTCGCAAATGGGTACTCTTTATGACTTACTACCTGACTTACCTCATCCTTCCACTTCCGCCACTTCAACTACTCCAGCTGCTTCTCATGCAGTCGACGGTGTGATTGGTACTTTCCAGACCCAACCACATTCCGCCTCAAGCACCAAACCTAAACCTGCTTCTTCTAATGTTCAAAATGCTCTGTCTCCTACCCCTCCAACCGAGAAGACTTCTGAGGTCAATGCAGTTCAATCTACCCCAGCCGGTAAAAACAAATACAAAAAAGGACACGGTAGGAATAAGGAGGACAAAAATACTTCTCAAGCAGAGCAAACCAAAACTACCCCTGTTGATGATTGGGATAAGCACAAACCCTGATACCCTTGTCTTATCTGTGGTGATGATCACTACATGAAGGATTTCCCCTGACATGCTGAGGTCACTAAGTTCCTTCAAGGAGCCCCAAAACCACCTGCTCCGGCCATTTTGTCCCAACCCTTCTCGTCTCAACAACAGGCTCAGTTGGTCATTCATGACCAACCCTCACCTTCTACTACATATTATGTATTGATGTGTACTGGCGATTCAAAGCAAAACAACATTGCCCTCACTACTCGAGCCAAAGATTATTCTCCCTCTAAAGAGAAGGTTGACGACTTACCTCCTTCATTGGTACAACCCTCTCCTACGACTCCACCTACCAACGGTCCTCTTCATCTCGAACGATCGAGCCTCGACACAGTTCTTCGACCCCCCCCCCAAAGGGCTTCGTTCGCAAATCGACTTTCAATCCTCATGCTCGTGCCTCCCAGAACTACAACATTGTTGAAGATCTGGCCCAAGCACCTTCTACGATGTCAGCCCTCGAAGTCCTTCAAAGTTGTCCCGCACAACATAAGGCACTGTTGAAAGCTATCGGTGGAATCGACCCGACGGATACAAATTTAATAATTTTTGACTTGGAAGATCACATTCCAAGGTTACCCCCTCAACTCACATTCTAGATCCAAGTGATTGTCTCTGACAAAAACATTTGTCGAACCGTTATCGACAAGGGTGCCTCGACGTGTTTCATGTCTCTTACTTGCTGGAAACCCATTGGCTCTCCCCCTTTGAACGAATCCCAAAATACTCTAAAAGCCTTCAATGGCTCCGGTTTTAATCCCTACAGTGTCCTTCCTTAATTGCCCATTACGTTAGAAGGCAAAACGGTCCAATTCGAAGTGGAAGTCTTTGACGCTCCTCTCGATTACAATCTTCTACTTGGCCGCAGCTGGATCGATTCCATGCGCGCAGTTGTGTCAACCCTTTTTCATGTGGTATGTTTCCCACATCAAGGGAAGGTAGTCACCGTCGACCAATTGGCCTTATGTAACTCCGACACCCATACTGGCAATGTACCATTCATCGCTAAAACCCCACCGGGTTATGAGAGTGTCGGTGTAGGTCTTCTTAAAGACTCTTCGTTAATGGGTACTTTCCCCATTCCATTGCCCAATCTTCCACGCTCATTCGTTTCTTCAATCAATATGATATCCACCTCGATTCACAAACTTCTTGCGTCTCACGACCCATGGGTAGTTCCTGGCCCTGGCGATCATCTTCGTTATGACGACGAAATGCCGTTAAGTCTGGTCGAATCCGTCTATCAGGCCATTCAATCGGCAACCCCTTCTACCCCTTCTCTTGGTGAGTTATCTCCGGATCCTTTCCCACTGACAAGATGATCATGTCTGTCATGGAGGATACCCCTTGGGATGATGGAAATCATCATTCCATCCTTTTCCTAGAGCAACATACCCTTGAGAACTACCAACAGATCTCGACCCCGTCGACCGTTGTTGTCATTTCTATCGTTCCCGAGTCCACACATGATGTGTTTGTCGAAGGGAACCTAAGCAACTTCTCGCCCACTATTCCTATCGACATATCCATCAAACCTGGAGTTGTCGAAAAATGTGCACATCGGAGCTTTGTGTTCCCCGGACGAAATCGCCACCTACACGTCACTTTTCAAAGAGTTTCGTGATGTTTTCTCCTGGAGCTATGAAGAAATGTCGGGTATCGATCCCGAAATTGTAATTCATGAGATCAAGACATATCTGGACGCTAAACCCATCCGACAACATCTTCGTCCGGTTCACCCCCGTAAAGCGGCTGCTATCAAGCTTGAAGTCGAGAAACTTCTTAAAGCCAACTTTATTTACCCGGTGGCCCTCACCGACTGGGTTTCCAATCTTGTCCCCATTGACAAGAAACAAGGTACGATTCATGTATGCATTGATTATAGGGATATCAACAAAGCTTGTCCCAAGGACAACTTTCCTACCCCCTTCGTCGATCAGATTGTCAACGATTGTGCCGAAAGAGAAATCTTCTCACTGATGGATGGTTTCTCCGGTTATAATAAAATCAACATTGTTCCCGAGGATCAACAAAAAACTGCTTTCATTTGTCCTTGGGGAACTTTTTCCTATTGGAAACTCCCTTTTGGTCTCAAGAATGTTGGCGCAACTTTTCAACGCGCTATGTCTTATGGTTTCCATGATATCAAGCACATCATGCAACCGTATCTTGATGACTTACCCGCTCATTCTATGTGCCGATTTGATCATCCAAGACACCTCCGTGCCATTTTCGTCCACTGTCGGTTCTACCGTATCTGCCTGAATCCTCACAAGTGCGTTTTCTGTGTGGAATCTGGCCGACTTCTAGGTTTTATCGTTTCACGTCAAGGAATCTAGGTGGATCCTTTAAAGGTTGAGGCTATCCTAAATCTCCCTCCTCCTTCTACACTTCACCAGTTACAAAGTTTGTAGGGGAAAGCAAACTTTCTTCGTCGTTTTATCCCAAATTATGTCGAGATCACTCGTGGATTTACGCGGATCCTAAAAAAGGGGTCCGAGTTCGTATGGGACACCATCGCCAACAATGCTCTCGAAGCTTTGAAATTGTCCCTAATACGTGCTCTGCTTCTCTCTCCCCCCGATTAGAGTCGTGATTATTTCCTCTACCTTGCAGCCTCGGATTACACCATTGGTATGGTTCTCGTACAGGAGGATGATGCTAACGATGAACATGTTATATACTACTTGAGTTGAAGTCTAACGCCTACCAAAATCAAGTATTTACATGTCGAAAAACTGGCCTTGGTTGCTCTTCAAGCCATCCAAAGCTTCCGGCACTATATCCTCTCGCGCAAGACTACAGTGATTTCTAACTGCAACCCTATGCAACACATTCTCACACATCAATTGCTAGGGGGAAAATACTCCAAATGGATTGTGATACTCCAGGAGTTTGACTTGGAATTCGAACGTGCCAAGTCTAAGAAGTCCTTAGTATTTGCTAAGTTGATATGCGACTTTCCCTATTCTAAAACGGAAAATGTAGCAGCTGATTCATTACCCGATGAATCCCTTTTCCTCATCAACACTCATGATCTTTGGTATGGTGATATCATTATATATCTCCAAACCCAGACTTTCCGGCCAACTTTGTCATGTACTGACTGACGTCGAATACGATACCAAGCTCGTCAATATATTATCCTCGGGGATACTCTTTATCGTCGAGGGATTGAATCTGTTTTTCTACATTGCATCACTTTCGACGAGGCCGAGAGAGCTCTGAATGACTTCCATTATGGAGCCTGCAGTGGTCATATGTCTGGGTATGCTACTGCCCAGAAGATCTTACGAGCCGGGTATTTTTGGCCTTCTTTATTTAACGACTGCATTATCGTCGTTCAAAAATGCCATGCTTGCCAGACCTATAATAACAAGATACGGTCACATCCCGCTCCTCTTCACCCTGTGGTCTCTGTTGGTCCCTTTGCAAAATGGGGCATCAATTTCATGACATGTCACCCTAACTCGGCCGGGGGGCATGGATACATTATTGTAGCCATCGATTACTTTACGAAATGGGCCGAGGCGATGCCAAAATTCAACAACACTGGAAAGACCGCAACGTTATTCATTTTTAATCACATCATAGCTTGTTTTGGTGTCTCTCAGGCTATCGTCATTGATCATGGTAGCCACTTTCGAAACTTCATGATGTCTAAACTTACTAAAAAGTTGGGTCTTCGCCATGAAAACTCAATGCCCTATTACCCACAAGCCAACGGCCAAGTCGAAGAAATTAACAAAGTTCTTATAACTATGCTCCGACGAATGATAGGGATTCACAAAACAAGTTGGCATACAATGTTGTTTTCAACATTATGGGCTTATAGGACATCTATCAAGTCCGCTACTGGGTTTACACCTTTCCGCTTAGTCTATGGTTTGGAAGCCATTCTCCCGATTGAATGTGAGATACCCTCTTTAAAACTAGTTGTTAAACTCCTACCAAACACTTATGTTGAGGAAGAACGTCTTTTGTATCTTATGCGATTAGATGAAACTCGACGCGATGCTACCCTAGTCATAGAAACTCAGAAAAAACATGTCAAGGCCCAATACGACAAACATGTCAAGCCTCATGTTTTCTCCAAAGGAGATCTCGTTCTCCTCTATGAACAAGATCGAGATGTGCTAGGAGATGGAAAATTCGAAGCCATGTGGCGAGGTCCTTATATCATTAGACGAGTTTTGGAAAAAGGAGTTTATGAGTTAGTAGATTATGATGGTATCCCTTTAAGTGAACCCATAAATGGGTTGTACTTGAAGAAGTACTACGCATAAGATCACTTGTGCATGAGTACTTGTATTTTTAATGTATCATACTTCTTGTGTGTTACTGTAATTTGCTTTTCGTTATCTGGTCTCTACCCTTACATGACGTTGTGTTTGATTTCCAGATGTCCAAGTCTTCGCTACCCTACCTTGGCTTCACTGATGGCTCTAGCCATAGTACTTAGAACCTTGCTTCCGCTGCATGGGCAATTTATGCCCCTACAAATGAACTTGTCTCCTTACGAGGTGTGTGTCTCGGCCATGTGACCAACAACATTGCAGAGTATAGCGTCGTTATTGAATTATTGGTTGATGCTATCTCGCTCGGAATTCATCGCTTGGTCGTATGACTTGATTCACAGCTCGTTGTGCTACAGTTAAACAATTTTTATACTATTTGAAGTCCTACTTTGTTACGGTTGTATTTGTGAATTCGCCTCTTGGAATGTTATTTTGATTACATTGAATATCAACATATTCCTAGATGTCTAAATACATTAACTGATGCATTGGCTAACTATGTATTAGACAGACATTTGGATCATTTATAAATCAATCACATCAATTTTCATAACATATGATAAACTGGTAGAATCCATCTGTATATATAACAATCAAAAGAGTTTTTTACAAAATGTTTTGTCCGAAGACCAAACTATCAAAATATGAAGCTCATAGCTTCTACAAAGTGATGTCATGGATGACGTTCACGGTAACACACGACTGCCCGGGCAACTCTGCGGAGCAGTCGACTCATGGAATCTAACACGCCTACTGTATGATGTTGATCGCATCGTGGGACCTCTCCAAGAGGCATGTATAGTATATCTACTGTCAAACCCTCTAGGTTTTGTTCCACTGCTTGATAATCCCCGACTTCCCATTGTGGCAGTGGCGCTACCTCTCCTCGCCGCTGAATGGGAGAAGTACCAGGAGGTTGATAAGGTCCCACATATGTGTCATAAACAACGAATTTTGTATTTAGTCTTTGGACGAATATATAAAAACATTTGAATATGATAAAATTACCAAAAAACATTTAAAAAGAAAAAATTGTGCACTTCTTACCAAGTTCCCCCCACTGAGCACCCTCTGACAGGACTAAGTCTGGATCTCCTCGGAAATCCAACCCGCATAAGCATAATATTCAACCATCAACATCTGTGGTTGCAGCCAGTCGAAGAAGGTATCATCATACTTGATAATTGGTCCAGCTACGTGCCGGGCCATGAACTGACACCATCTCAGCATTCTTGGATCCCTGGGAGCCAGTAAATTCCACTCCACCTGCAGCCTCAGTAATGGAACCCTCTCGAGAAAGAAGGACACTAACAAAGACCCATACCCGAATTGCTTCAGGTCACATCGTCTGCATTTGGTCAACTGCCTCTTCATGCTACAGAGCACTGCATCTGCCCAGTTAAAAACCTGAGGTTCAGTACACTCTATAGCGTACTGGAAGTAACTCTGGAGCGCCATGTGAGGAGCGGAGCTCCTGGCCATATGTGCAATGGTGAATAAAATAGTGCGGAGGGTCAAATATCGCACTCCCCAAATGGCTACTTTCCCTTTCTTCCTCTCAGCCTCGGGAACACAGTGTATGCGACAGTACTCACTCATGGGCAGCCCACCACCTCTGCTACCCATCAAGCTCATGTGGTACCCACGTCATGACAGTCCAGTCAAGAAGTAAATTTCCTCAATGTCTAAGGATAGCGTGTGGACCCCTACATGGAATACTTGCTGATCAGGATCCCAAATACGCACAAGGTACTCTAATAATCTGACTTGGGCCCTCATGCCCGGGATACGAAAGTATTTCAGAAGACCACAGTTTCTCAAAGCAACAATAGTAGGTGGATGATTTCCAGCAATAGAATTGTCTTCTTCATGCTCCCTTTCATGCCATTCAAGAACCATTTTGATGTCCAACTACCTGCATAAGAAGCACACGAAGAGGATTAGTGACTCTATTCATGAAATGGTTCTCTTTCATTGAGCAAATTTTTAAAAAAAAATTGTGCTTTGCGGTTCTCGCAGGTGCCCTTTAGTCACAGTGAGAGAACCTCATAGGCTGTTGTGGGCTCACCTGCGAGAATGACCTATTCTCGCAGGTCCCGTGTAGCCCACCTGCGAGAATAGCTGAGCTCTAGTAGGGCTCACAAAACAAGCTCAACAAATGATTTTTAACTAATGAAAATGCAAAATAAAACCATGGAAGAGTAGAGAACAAAGAGCCTACCTCACTTTCGCTAACGGCTCGTCGAATGGATGCTCGTAGCCCCCGCAATCTGACTCCAAACTTCGAGGGTAAAAGAGGGGTTTTTTGGGCTCAAATAGTGAAAAGTGAAAATGATATGGTAAAAAGAGTTTTTATTTCTTTATATTTACTTTTACCATGTTATTTGAATTTTTTATAATTATTTGCTGATTAAAGTCTAAACCCTAATGTCCTTTTGAGTGTAACTTTTGTAGGCGTAATGACTTTGATGTTCATATGCGAGGATGCAGATATAATTTTTCTTTTTCATCACATGTTTTGATTGTTTTTTATGGTTTTTGCACAAAACCTCGAGCTGAGTCTTTGTCCGTTCTCACGCTCTAAAATACATGAGAACGTGATAGAGCATACTTTTATCTCTTTTTCGGTCTCATCAGACTACTTTACAAAAAAGGAACTGAGAGAGTTCTCTTTTAAGTGTTTTTCCAAACTCTATAATCATGAAAAACCTTCAAGTTTTCTATCTTTAGACTCGTTAAACAAACATCGACAGACCCGTAATGGGACCGAACCACTCCTTATTAGGGTTCGTTAAACATACTCTGAGGGACTCGTCCGAAGGATGAGCTTACATCAACAAGCATATGTTATCCTCCTCAAGCTTGCGTAAAAATAAAGAGGTACTCGCCAGAAATGGTGGGGGAAAATTTGGGAAAGGGATGTGTTTTCGTATTCATATTATTGGCAGTAAGTGTCGCTCTTGAACATGACACCCCCTATTCATTATATTTGAAGCTGGTTTGGGAAATCCATTTGTCTCTCATTCGATTTTCTACAAGGTCATTCATTCCCTGTGTTGTCTTTGAGTCAATGCTGCCAAATCATTGGTCATGTCGTTTATATGTTCAAGAGAAGTTCACCTGAAACCCCTATTGAGTTGGCCATCTGCAGTTGTCCGTTCTCTCCGTGTCGACCTTCTCTGTGTCCAGTTCAACTTGTATCATGCTCTGTTTCACCTTCAAAATCTGTTACTCATTTCGTGTCATTGATGGGGGATACATCAAGGCCCTCCTGTGATGAGTTTTGTTCCGTCGACTTCAGCTCATTATCTAGAAACAAGACTTAGAAATTCTTTGGTACCTTGGAACTTTCATGCCTCAATGGTAGGTCTCCTCACTTTCAACAGTGGGTTTATATCATTGACTCCTGATCAAAATATTCCATCGAATTTTTGACTTCAACTCATTCATTCACACTCGATGGATTGTACTAGAGTACCTTGGGATTCATTGACATCAATGGTGATTTCCCTCACACTTGTTAATGGTTTCATCAATGACTGGTAATCAAGTGGTTTCTGCCATGTTCGACTTCAGCACATGTAATCACATGGTTAGATTCGTACTTTTGGGCGATGAGATTGAAGACCCTGGATATCATCCCTTTGTCTAGGTTGCAATGGAGTGTGTATAATTTGCGGCACATAGATCCACTTTGTATGTCTCATGGCTATGTCATCTTAAGTTGAATTTTCTTGCATAGATCCACAGTGTATGATTGGTGGCCATGACTTATATTTAAAATGTCATCCGTCTGTGATCTGAGTATGGGAATGCCTACCTCAGAATGAGTATATTTGGTATTCTGCAGATGATTGGTTGTTCGCAGGTTTTCGATTAGGTGTGCTCCTGGTTTCCAACACACACATGCAACTTACAATGATTCCGGCCTCATACTTTGGGGGGCATTCTGTTACCCGTGATTTTGGTCATCGTGATGGTGTATTGATGATGGTGTACTTAGACTCCTCATAAGAACTTTCTCCATAGAAAAGAGACATTCATCTCTTCTCAGAAAACATACTTTTGAAGAGAGTTCGCAGGTTGCTAGTATCCCAGGGTGCGAGAATGACCTATTCTCGCAGGCTGCCTTAAGCCAGGGTGTGAACTCCTTGCATTGTGTTACATAGCTATGGTGCGAACCTTATCTAAAGCTTGGAAAAAGATGGATTCTTGATGGTTCTAGAAGGGAATCTTCTAGAAGAATGGGTTGGCATTCGAATGGTTATCCTTGTACTAGATTCCCTGATATTGTGGGATCATTCTTATCTAAGTAACCATTGTTGGATTACTGAGAGGGGGGGTGAATCAGTGATAACATAATTATAATCCTTTTTCTTCAAATGTTATATCAATGTAGAATTATCATCCAATAATGAGCAGTAATAAATAAAAAATCACACACATGCATAGTACACCAGTGTTTTACGTGGAAACCCAAATCGGTAGAAAACCACAGAATGTTTTTTCTTATATGTCTTGAAGAATTACATTCATTGGAAGCACCAACTTCCTTTGTTTTCCAGCTGCAACTAGAAGGAGGCTTCAACCTCCTAGTTTCTCAGGCTACAACCTGAGGGAAGCTCCAACTCCCCAAATCTCTTGCTACAACCAAAAGGAGGTTACAACCCCCAATGTTCTCTGGCTACAACCGGAAGGTGGCTACAACCACCTGTCCTTGCCCCGTCGTGCCACCCTGAAGTAGAAGTAGAATGATGGAACCACTGTCACACTATCACTGTGAGATATACCGCTATAAACCTGTACCAATAAATCTGAACCATGCATCAACTATACATCAACCTGTACCATAAACAAGTGCATCAACCATGCACCAAATTGTAATAAACCTGTACCATAAACAAGTGCATTAACCATGCACCAATCTGTAATCAACCTGTACCATAAAAAAGTGTATCCAACCATGTGCCAAGTATGTACCAATCATGTGTCAACTACTCATCAACTATGACTCATCAATGTGTACCAACATCATCAACTATACACCTCATGTATGTGCACCAACTCATCAACTACTTGTCTCAACCATGTACTCAACATGTACCTCAACCAAAAGCCCTCATCAATTTCATTATCCAAATCTGATTTGTATCTCTGTAATAGACCTGGTGTATATGATCACATTCTTGCAAACCTTCCTTAACTTTAAAAACAAGAGACTAGCATTTTCATCAAACTTTTCTTTAGTCTCACATGCCTAGTTTTGGATTAGTCAACAATCTTAACTTGAAGTAATCATAACTTTGAACCTGTAATGTATAAATATATGAAACTGATACACAATGTTATTCAGTTTTTTTTATGCAATTCCTCCAAGTGGAACTACTTGGAACCTCACAGAAAAGGAGTTATAGAAAAAATGGCATACCTTGCTGAATTCTGGCTTATTCTAGAGAGCGACCTTGTAGAGCATGCCCCGCACAAAATATTTGATGAAATGATCTGAAAATGTTACACAGGATACTAAAGACTTTACCCTAAACAAAAGCATTTGTATCACTGAATTTGGATCTGTTATGAAGAAGTTATGACGTTTTTACCCGAAACACCTGATTTTGACTAGTTTCAGGACTGGCCACAAACCCTATTTTCCAAAGAGTGTAACTCCCAAACTACAATGACCCACAAGTTGAATTTTTAACCACAGATACTTGTATATGTTTTATAAATTTCATAGAAATTTCAGTATTTGAATCATTATAGAAAACAATTTATAGTGAAAATGGTGAGATGACCTGAAAATAACATACCTCAGAAAGCACCATCAAAAGAATTTATCCTTCCTTGCATTTCAGCCTTCTTTTCTTCACTTTCCTCAGAATTCCAGCTTAGATATAATTTGTATACCTCATAAACCTATATATATTCATTATTCTCAAGTGTGATTGAAATGATAGAGCCTTGCCTCTTATTTATACTCTCCAAGTAGCTTCCTTAAAAACATCTTCTAGGTCACTTGGCCCCACTTTCCTTATTTTATGGTTGGGTCCACTTCTAATTTCTCCATTAAAATTATTATTCAAACAATTCATTTTGTATTCACCTTGAATTATAATACACTCATCACTTCAATTTATTATTTACCTTTTAAAATCTCTTAAACCACTTTGATTACTTTGACCTTTTGGGGCTTCTAGATGACATATGAGGGTCCTCCAACTTCGTAAGGCCATAACTCTCAAACCGTGAGGAGTTATGTGGCGTTCTACATATCAATAAAAATGGAATGACATGTACTATCCATATAGAATAGTATTATCTGAAAATATATCATAACTCATACCGTTACCCATCAAACAAACTTGGGTCCATTACCCAAACCTGGGGTCTCCAACTTCTCGTGGCCATAACTCTCTAACCATGATGAATTATGTGACATTCCACATACCACCGGAAATGACATGACAAGAAATATCCATCTAGGATATTTTCCCTGACAAATTCACTTTCCTTCATCTCATTATTCCACAATTAAGAATGGGTTCTCTTACTCCACAAAGCGTCTTCCCGTGAGGTCTTTCACCATAAGGGGACCACTTTGGAGTTCATCCATATTTACTTCTTATCAACCATGAAAAAACAATAATGAGTCATATTTACATCAAACACTATTGGGTCCATTACCCAAACCTTTGTTCTACGAGTCTTTCTTTAAGGGTTGACATCAATGACAACCAACCTTAATCAACAACCATCTCATTCTCTCCTATATATTGATGGAATTATCATGGAAAAGGTTAAGCAAGATTCATTGGAGAATTGGTGAAGGAATTATGTGAAGGACCTATCTTGAACAGTAACTTGGAGACTATAGCAAGTCTATCAAGAAGATTTTATCTTCTTCATGCAAGGATTGAGCAAGTGTGTGTGTTGGAGATAAGATCCATCGAAAGGAAGCTTGCGACATCAAGGCGATCAGGTTGTAATCTTCTACTTTCCATTAATATGATACAGTGACATGTCCCTTTCCCATAAAGATATTCTCAATTTATTGTGTAACTCCTTGATCAAACACATAAGTTGAAGATTGAATATATTTTTCTATCTTCACTTTGGTTGGTTTGTGTTGTCTTGGTCTTGACCTCACGAGAGCACTAGAGTGAAGCGGGAGCAACAGAGACCCTAGGAAGCAATATAAAGGTATGTTACTTGTTCCTTCCTACTAGCTAATTCAATGGTCATAACTTCGGGAAAGAGTCATGTCCTGTCCTGTTTTGTTCTAGATCCAGGTGGATCTAGGGAGATCTGTTAGTGTCCTCACCTATCGATTAGTCCGATAACAAACATTTATGCGATGGTCTGACCACAGGTATCCTCCGTGGTAACTTGCTAGCAACAATTTCACACAAGCAATCACCTCCTGATGTCTACCAAAGTGCGGTATTTTCATAACGTTGAGCAGAGTAGACTGCGCAAGGTTCATCGTCCATTGTTGGGGGATGATCTTCGAATTCTGGCCCTTATTCCTCGTTAAGTACTTATATGGTGCGAGAATGCTATAGGCTTTACGGTCTCCCAGGTTGAAGTTGCAAAACTTCAACGCTGTAACCTTGTCTTGATCTGCACGGTAGGTGCGAACTCCTTTCGGTAGATATGTAGTGACTAGGGTGTATTCAAAGTCTATAGGGACACTGTACCTATTAATCTCACCACTTAGAGGGGGAATGTAAGCTGGTAGGATGGTTAGCACTAACTTTGCGTTGGCTGCATCGTCTCTATGCTTAGTTCTCGACTCTGCGCTGACTCGATATGTTTCATATTGAGCAGTTGATGGGGAGGCTTCCACACCTCTTGACGATGAGGCTTGGATTCTGGTGGACATTCCTCTTTTCGACATGACTCTTTCTGTCCTTAATCTATTAAGTACTTTTCTCACCGATTCTTCTGCTGCACTAAGCTCGTCGGACATGTAAGCTCGATATCACTGTCTCAGGTTGTCAATAGACTGTCGGTACTATAATTAGATAGAGAATAAAGCTGGAGTAATCACTGTTTCATAATGCGGGTATTCTGTAAGCTCAAGTTCTCAATTGGAAAAAGTGTCTTCAGGGCATGGCATGATGAAATAAGTAAGTAGCTCTGCAACGGATATGAAGCTTCCATGACCGTTGATCTATCCGTTATAGTGAGGTCCAATGGTATGGTGGTGGTATTTTAATACTTTTCTGCCCATTTGGGGTAGAAGTCGAACAGGTATATCGGTCAACGACTATATTGCTTCCCCACGGTGAAGTACCGGGTGTCGTTATTCTGATATCCTGGTGAAGTTCAAATTATGCATGCTTTCCTTCTGTGGGATTCCTTCTGGCACATTCTGTAATTTTTCCAACTTCACTTTCTTCTTCATGAGTTTCCTCAACTTCTTGCAATTGAGCTTTGTCTCGGTCAACCTTTTTCCATTCTGATTCTTTTCCTCTTTGGGCATGGTAACTTCGCATTGTGGGGTGGGGTTCAGGATAGTTGTTTCTTCCTTCATTGGCTCTAGGGTAGGTTCCCTACTTTCTTGTTCTTGTACTCATTCAAATCCATCATTCAAGTCTTGATACCTAAATAGCTTCGCGTTATCCTCTTGTTCTTTGATTAAGTGCGCTATTCTTCTGGCCACAAAAGCCTTTAACTCTTACTTCTTTTGTTCTAAGTCTGCCTCTTCTTGCTTTCAACTCTGATCTTTCACAATCCAAGTTTTGCCTAACAAAACTAGAAATGGAGCACTGCTTTCCACGAACTTAATAATCTCAAAATCTTCTTCTGTTGAGGTGCCATTGGTAGTCATGGCTATCTGGGTAATCCATCCACATAAGGTTACCAATTTTCCTTTAAACAATATTACTCCTCCTAGTGAAGGAACCAGAGCAAGTCTTCCTAGGGTTTCCCAAGTGATTTCAGTCATGATGTTTATCAGTGTTTCCTCATCCAGAGTACAATCAATTTTGAAGTCCCCTATTCTCACTTCAACTTGTTCTTTCTTCTTGAGGATCTCTAATAAGCTGATGTCTCTGTGATCATTCAAGGTGTCTTTCATTTTTAGTAACATAATCTATGATTCTTTCTGGGGTTCCTCTATAATCTGAGTCTCTTGATCTCCTTTAGGTTTTTCTTGCTCTATATTCATCTTTTCAAGTCTATCAATCATTCTAGGGCAATCCAGTACTTCATAGTCCATATCCTTACAACAGAGACAATTTGTTCTGACACCATGACACTCCTTAGCTAGATGTCCTGGTTTTCTGCAACTGTAACATAGGGTCAATCATCTTTTTATTTTAAATGATCCCCAATTTTTTCTATACTGCGTTCCAGGATCATGGTATCTAGCCTGCAACAAATTCTTTCGAGGATCCTGCATCCATCTGTTAGTCCAAACATTTTTTCTATGCATAGGTATAACATATCTATCATTATTCATATGAAAATTTCTTTCATCTAACAATACCTCAATTTTCAATCTAATACAAAATCTATCAAGCATACCTAAATCCATGCTTTAGAAACAAAAATTTCCACTTATATTACTTCTATAGAGAACAAAGCTTCCAGATCTAAGACTTTTAACTATTCTTACCTTTATCAAAGAACAAAGCTTACAAATCTTACCTTTTCTTGTAGATCTGACCTCTTTTCTTCACAGATCTGACTTCTTTTTCTTGGCACAAAGCTTCACAGGTCAAACAGAACACTGTGCACTAGGGCAACAGATCTACGCAGATAGCTTATTTTTCACAAATCTTCTTCTTCTTCAGTTCCCAACAATCATAGTTTTAGGTCCCGGCAACAGAACCATTTGTTGGCATAGGGGTAGACCCAGGGTTCAACGCTCAAGAGCGCACCAACAAAACCCTAGCTACCGGCCCTTTCGACAACACCTGCGAAGTAGATGCAATCTCACTCAAGGTAGAGGCAGGGGTGGTTGCAAGAATCAGGTGTCTGCAACCTTATCTGGGACACAAATATGTGATTATCTTGCTTACAGCGCACTTAGCATCAATTATTCCTTAACATACATTCATTAATACACTTCGCAGAAATCACAAAGCACCGTAGTAATTACTCAGATCTTGCACTTAGCAACGATAAACAGGTTATACCTAATATATTAATTACTTAGCATCTTATATATCATATCTAGCATGCATTAATATCTCATAAGAACAAAACATCAATAGATCTATCTAAACATATCAAAGCACTTAGAAAGAGAGAGACAAACACATCAACACAATACACAGAGTTACCGTGGTTCACCCCCACCCTAGGGCTATGCCCACAATGTCTTCTTCTGTTATTATCTTCTGTAAACCAAGTTACAACACAAAGCCTTCAAGATCCTACCCTGCCTAGGACAAGAGATCTGCACAGCTCACTAGATCCTCTTTCCTCGGGTAGATCCAAGCACTAAGTCCTTCCCTGACCTGTGCACTCAACATTTACAATACTTATAGTAGGCACATAGATCTTACAGTCACACAGACGTCTGATCACATAGATCTACTTTATGCACTAAGCCATTCACTTTACATCACATAGCTAACACACACATCTCTTTTCTTACATTTCCTACCCTTCTATTTATACATACAAAAGGCCTAAATAAGGGTCGATATCCCTTTCCCATTACAATATTCCCAAAAAGACCAAAAATTCCCAAAAAGCCCTAAAAATGGGTGGAGATCCCATGATCTCCTCTTCGCCATGTGCTCCTTCTCCGACTGGATGTCGAAGTACCAAAAACAGTCAAATATGACCAAGTATTCCTCAAAACTTGGTCAAGGGCCAACATGATTGTTTACATGACCCCTTCCCTACACCATTCACTAACAAAGTGTTAGATAATGTGGGAGGTTAGGAAGTATATTCTTTTACATATGGATTTTCAGGATACCATCAGATTCAGATTGTTAAGGAAGACCGCAATAAGAACACAT
>ML810833.1:106132-122948 GCA_009831015.1 Picea engelmannii
TCCTTAACAATCTGAATCTGATGGTATCCTGAAAATCCATATGTAAAAGAATATACTTCCTAACCTCCCACATTATCTAACACTTTGTCAGTGAATGGTGTAGGGAAGGGGTCATGTAAACAAGCATGTTGGCCCTTGACCAACTTTTGAGGAATACTTGTTCATATTTGACCATTTTTGGTACTTCGACATCTAGTCGGAGAAGGAGCGCATGGTGAAGAGGAGATCATAGGATCTCCACAACTTTTTAGGGTTTTTTGGGCTTTTGGGGAATATTGTAATGGGAAAGGGATATCGGCCCTTATTTAGGCATTTTGTATATATAAATAGAAGGATAGGCAATGTAAGAAAAGAGATGTGTGTGTCATCTATGTGATGTAAAGTGAATGGCTTAGTGCATAAAATAGATCTATGTGATCAAACGTCTTTGTGACTATAAGAGCTCTGTGCCTACTGTAAGTATTGTAAGTGTTGAGTGCATGGGTCAGGGAAGGACTTAGTGCTTGGATCTACCCGGGGAAAGAGGATCTAGCAAGCTGCGTAGATATCTTGTCCTAGGTGGGGTAGGATATTGAAGGCTTTGTGGTGTAACTTTCTTTACAAAAGATAATAACAGAAGAAGGCATTGTAGGCGTAGCCCTAGGGTGGGGGTGAACCACGGTAACTCTGTGTATTGTGCTGATGTGTTTGTCTCTCTCTTGCTAAGTTCTTTGATATATTTAGATAGATCTATGTATGCTTTGTGCTTATGAGATATGAATGCATGCTAGATATGATATATAAGATGAATAATCTATTAGGTATAACCTGTTTATCGTTGCTAAGTGCCAGATCTGAGTAATTACTGCGGTGCTCTGTGCTTTCTCCGAAGTGTATTAATGAATGTATGTTAAGGAATAACCTATGCTAAGTGTGTTGTAAGCAAGATAATCATAGATTTGTGTCCCATCTAACGTTGTAGACACTTGATTCTTGCAACCACCCCTGCCTCTACCTCGGGTGAGACTGTGTCTACTTTGCAGGTCTTGCCGAAAGGGCCGGTATCTAGGGTTTTGTTGGTGCGCTCTTGAGCGTTGAACCCTGGATATACCCCTATGCCAACAAATGGTTCTGTTGTCGGGACCTGAAACTTTGATTGCTAGGAACTGAAGAAGAAGAAGATTTGTGCAAAATAATCTATGTGCGTAGATTTGTTGCCCTAGTGCGTAGTGTTTTGTTTGACCTGTGAAGCTTTGTGCCAAGGAAAATAAGTCATATCTACGAAGAAAAGAGGTCATATCTGCAAGAAAAAGGTAAGATATGTAATATATGTGCTTTGATAAAGGTAAGAATAGTTAAAAGTCTTAGATCTGGAAGCTTTGTTCTCTATAGAAGTAAGATAAGTGGAATTTTTTTTTTCTAAAGCATGGATTTAGGTATGCTTGATAGATTTTGTCCTAGATTGAAAACTAGGGCATTGTTAGATGAAATAATGTTTCATATGAATAATGATAGATATGTTATACCTATGCATAGAAAAAAAAATTAGACTAACATATGGATGCAGGATCCTCGAAAGAATTTGTTGCAAACTAGATACCATGATCTTGGTGCGCAGTATAGAAAAAGTTGGGGATCATTTAAAATAAAAAGAGGATTGACCCTATGTTACAGTTGCAGAAAACCAGGACATCTAGCTAAGGAGTGCCCTGGTGGAAGAATGAATTGTCTTTGTTGTAAGGATATGGACCATGAAGTACTGGATTTCCCTAGAATGATTGATAGACTTGAAAAGCTGAATATAGAGCAAGAAAAACCTAAAGGAGATCAAGAGACTCAGATTATAGAGGAACCCCAAAATGAATCATAGATTATGTTACTGAAAATGAAAGACACCCTGAATGATCACAAAGACATCATATTATTAGAGATCCTCAAGAAGAAAGAACAAGTCGAAGTGAGAATAGGGGACTTCAACATTGATTGTACTCTGAATGAGAAAACACTGATAAACATCATGACTGAAATCACTTGGGAAATCCTAGGAATACCTTCTCTGGTTCCTTCACTAGGAGGAGTAAGATTGTTTAAAGGAAAATTGGTAACCTTTTGTGGACGGATTACCCAGATATCCATGACTACCCATGGCACCTCAACAAAAGAAGGTTTTGAGATTGTTAAGTTCATGGAAAGAAGTTCTCTATTTCCAGTTTTGTTAGGCAAAACTTGGATTGCAAAAGATCAGAGTCGAAAGCAAGAAGAGGCAAACTTAGAACAAAATAAGCAAGAGTTAAAGGCTTTCGTGGCCAGAAGAATAGCGTAGTTAATCGAAGAACAAGAGGATAACACGAAGCTATTTAGGTATCAAGACTTGAATTACGGAGTTGAATGAGTACAAGAAAAAGAAAGTAGGACACCTACCCCAGATCCAATGAAGGAAGAAACACCGATCCTTAACCCTACCCCACAACGTGAAGTTACCATTCCTAAAGAAGAAAAGAATCAGAATGGAAAAAGGTTGACCGAGATGAAGATGAATGGAAAGAAGTCAAGAAACTCATGAAGAAGAAAGTGAAGTTGGAAAAATTACAGAATGTGCCAGAAGGAACCCCGCAGAAGGAAAACATGCAGAATTTGAACTTCACTGCCGGGATATCAGAACAAAGACACTCGGTACTTCGCCGTGGCAAAGAAATATAGTCGGTGGCCGATATACCTGTTCGACTTCCACCCCGAACAAGCAAAAAAGTATTAAAAGACCACCACCAGACCGTTGGACCTCACCGTAACGGATAGATCAACATTCATGGAAGATTCATATCCATTGCAAGCAGTCCATTGCAGAGCTACTTACTTATTTTGTCACACCATGCCTGGAAGACACTATTGCCAATTGATAACTTGAGCTTATAGAATACCCGCATTATGAAGCAGTGATTACTCCAGCTTTATTCTCTATCTGATTACAGTACCGACAGTCCATTGACAACCTGAGATAGTGATACTGAGCTTACATGTCCCACAAGCTTAGCGCAGCAGAAGAATCAGTGAGAGAAGTACTTGCTAGCTTAAGGATAGAAAGAGTCATGTTGGAAAGAGGAATGTCAACTGGAGTCCAAGCCTCGTCGTCAAGAGGTGTGGCAGCCTCCCCATCGACTGCTCAAGATGGAACATCTCGAGCCGACACAGAGTCGAGAATTAAGCATAGAGACGACACAACCAACGCGAAGTTAGTGCCAACCATCCTACCGGTTTAAATTCACCCTCTAAGTGGTGAGATTAACAGGGATAGTGTCCCTATAGACTTTGAATACACCCTAGTCACTACATATCTAGTGAAAGGAGTTCGCACCTACCGTGCAAATCAAGACAAGGTTAGAGTGTTGAAGTTTTGCGACTTCAACCTGGGAGACCGTAAAGCCTACAGCATGCTCACACAATCTAAGTACATAATGATTACTAAGGGAAAGAATTTGAAGATCGTCCCCCAACAATGGATGATGAACCTTGCGTAGTCTACTTTGCACAACATTATGAAAATAACGCACTTCGGTAGACATGAGGAGGTGATTGCTTGTGTGAAATTGTTGCTAGAAAGTTACCAGAGAGGATACCTGTGGTCAAACTGTCGCATAACTGTTGATATGACATTGATCAACAGGATTATCAGGCTTATCATGCAAGGCCCTAATCCCCATGAGTACTACCCTGGAAAGACCGTGGACCGTGCTCTTTCACAAAATATTAAAGAGGCTTATGGAAATGTTGAAAAAGGCATGTTAGGTTACAAGGTAGCCTCTATCAAGAGTGGCACAGTGAGCCTCGCATGTCAGTTGATAGCAGGGAAGTTGGTATGTAAGAATAGACCTACACAAGTGTCATGCTTCGTAGTGGACCTCGCAAGAAAATGTGCAGAGGGACTACAAATGAATTGGGCAAAATACTTGATCAATCAACTAGAAATTGACTGTAGAGAAGCCCAGGACCAGGGGCATGAATTCCACTTTAGATGGTTTCTAATATTGATCGCCTTTGTTGCATGGGAGCTACCGGAAGGTGTAACCTTCCCAGACCTCGACCCATTTGAACCATTAGCTGTGAATTTCAGTACCTTATGGTACTCGATGGACATGAGCAAGCAGTGACAATCAAATGCCATTTTTCATGGATACTATAACCAACTGAAAGAAACTATAGGGGGTGAACCTCACATAACCCCAAACACTTTTAAAAGGTTCTGACCTCTGATAAAGTTCAGCATGGAACGCCACTTTATATACCTAACTCCATGCACTGATGAACACCAGGAATATCTTCAGTCCTATTATAATTTGACCGAAGAAGACCTAGAAGAAATCACCAAGGAATGGTCGATGGACCTCCTTGTTCTAGCAGATTCAGCAGAATTTTTAGACATTGACAACCTATAAGCTGCGCAGGACACACCTGGGCCCAGTAAGATGAAGAAGACATAGAAGACAAAGGAAATAAAGAAGTCTGAAGAGGTTCAGGATGTAGATATCTACTCTGTAAAGACAGCTTCCATCACACCCGATCAAGAAGGTAACAACGAATACCTAAAGGAAGTCAAACAACAACCAGAGGACGAAGTCAAAGTTCCAAAGAAGAGAAAAGGGTCACCTTCAAAGTATTCCTCTAAGAAGAAAGAAAAAGCAATCGTGACCAAGATGAAGACCATGCTCACCCCCGATGACTTCATCTTTCTCCTCATAACTTTGAATGAAGCCATAAAAGAAATTACAGAAAAGAAGGAGGCCAAGCAAAAGATGATGCACGATAGAATTGAAGATGAGCTCCAAGGAGTGCAGCGAGCACTTCATTCTAACTGTGCAGTATCCACTACACCCATGACAGAAAGAACAACAAAAGCAATAGATGAATCATTTCAACTCCGCAGGATTGCCGACATAGTCAAAGTACGCCTTTGGAAAGAAGAAGAAGTAACAACGCAGGCAACCCAGGACCTAAAGCAAGCACAAGAGAAAATCATATAGCATCACCAATCTGCATATAAAGAGAAGGAGGCCATCCAAGAGAAATTTGATAAAGACAGAGAAAAAATCCAAAAGGAGAAGGAGGAGCTTCTCACGAAGAAAATCAGGATCGAAGAAGCTGTCAGCAGAGCATTTTGCTCTGTGATCGGCTTAGAAAAAAAGGACAAATAACCCTTATACCATCAAGTGATGAAGCTTGTTGAAGTTATTCAGCAACTGAAGAAAATAGTCATGGACTTAGAGCTTCAGATCATCCCAAGTACCCCGCAAGAAGAGCGCGACCAGTGAGAAATAACTGCCCGGGGTACAATAGAAAGGATTAAAGAACTCACTGAAGAATGCAAATAACTAAGTACCATAAGTGTGCAGATACATGAGAACCTGACCGAGAACCAAAAATTGCATAAATTGGAGTCACAACTCCAAGAGGTGAAGTAGCATGCAGATAGACTTCAGATGTAGTTGAAGGCCCTATCAACCATAGAGAAAATGAAGCGATCCCACGAGCAACGCGTCGCACAGTAGAAGATCCACATGATCCAGAGCAAGGTCATGGAAGTGACGCAACAACTTCAACCTTTGCAGGATAAGGCATTTCAACTATTTTTAGAGATTGAGAACCAAGGGATAGAGCTACAACAGGTCGTGATTACAGCAAAGTAGTGCCTAGAAGGACCAGTCAATAACACACTCATCTAGGAGTTTGTCGAGCAGGAGGAAATTGCAAAGCAACATGTTGAAGTGGATTGAGACAAACTTGAGGTGCTTGAAGCAGAATTGGCCAGAACTTAGTGACTTGGGATGAGTCACAGGTGAGTGTTGGGGGCCTGTTGGCCCTTGACCAAGTTTTAAAGAATAATTGGTCGTATTTAACCATTTTTGGTACTTCGACATCCAGTTGGCGACAGAGCACATGGAGAAGAGGATATCATGGGATCTCCACCCCTTTTTATGGATTTTTGGGCTTTTGGGGATTTTTGGGAATATTGTAATGGGAAAGGGTTATCGGCCCTTATTTAGGCCTTTTGTATTCATAAATAGAAGGGTAGGAAATATAAGAAAAGAGATGGATGTGTCAGCTATGTGATGTAAAGTGAATGGATTAATGTATAAATTAGATCTATGTGATCAGACATCTGTGTGATTGTAAGAGCTTTATGCCTACTGTAAGTATTGTAAGTGTTGAGTGCACGGGTCAGGGAAGGACTTAGTGCTTGGATCTACCCAGGGAAAGAGGATCTAGCGAGCTGCACAGATTTCTTGTGCTAGGAGGAGTAGGATCTTGAAGGCTTTGTGTTGTAACTTGGTTTACAGAAGATAATAACAGAAGAAGACCTTGTGGACGTATCCCCAGGGTGGGGGTGAACCAAGGTAACTCTGTGTATTTTGTTGATGTGTTTGTCTCTCTCTTTCTAAGTGCTTTGATATGTTTAGATAGATCTATTGATGCTTTGTGCTTATGAGATATGAATTCATTCTAGATATGATATATAAGATTCTAAGTGCTTAATCTATTAGGTATAACCTGTTTATCGTTACTAAGTTTCATATCTGAGTAATTACTGCGGTGTTATGTGCTTTCTGCGAAGTGTATTAATGAATGTATGTTAAGGAATAATTGATTCTAAGTGTGTTGTAAGCAAGATAATCACATATATGTGTCCCAACTAAGGTTGCAAGCACATGAGTCTTGCAACCACCCCTGTCTCTACCTCGGGTGAGACTGCATCTGCTTCGCAGGTGTTGTCAAAAGGGCTGGTAGCTAGGGTTTTGTTGGTGCGCTCTTGAGCGTTGAACCCTGGGTCTTCCCCTATGCCAACAAATGGTTCTATTGTTGGGACCTGAAACTGTGATTGATGGGAACTTGACAAGAAGAATATTTGTGCAAAATATGCTCTGTGCATAGATTTGTTTCCCTAATGTGCAGTGTTTTTTTTGACCTGTGAAGCATTGTGCCAAGAAAAAGAAGTCATATCTACGAAGAAAAGAGGTCAGATCTACAAGAAAAAGGTAATATATGTAATATTTGTGCTCCAATAAAGCTAAGAATAGTTAAAAGTCTTAGATCTGGAAGCTTTGTGCTCTATAGAAGTAAGATAAGTGGAAATTTTTGTTTCTAAAGCATGGATTTAGGTATGCTTGATAGATTTTTTCCTATCTTGAAAACTAGGGCATTTTTAGATGAAAGAAAGTTTGATATTAATAATGATAGATATTTTATACCTATGCATGGAAAAAATGTTTGGACTAACAGATGGATGCAGGATCCTCAAAAGAATTTGTTGTAGGCTATCTACCATGATCCTAGTGCAGAGTATAGAAAAAGTTGGGGATCATTTAAAAGAAAAAGAGGATTGACCCTATGTTACAGTTGCAGAAAACCAGAACATCTAGCTAAGAAGTGCCCTGGTGGAAGAACGAATTATCTCTGTTGTAAGGCTATGGACCATGAAGTACTGGATTTCCCTAGAATGATTGATAGACTTGAAAATTTGAATATAGAGCAAGAAAAACCTAAATGATATAAAGAGACTCGGATTATAGAGGAACCCCAGAAAGAATCAAAGATTATGTTACTGGAAATGAAAGACACCCTGAATGATCATAGAGACATCAGCTTATTAGAGATCCTCAAGAAGAAAGAACAAGTCGAAGTGAGAATAGGGGACTTCGACATTGATTGTACTCTGGATGAGGAAACACCGATAAACATCATGACTGGAAGAACTTGGGAAACCCTAGGAAGACCTGATCTGGTTCCTTCACTAGGAGGAGTAAGCTTTTTTAAAGGAAAATTGGTAAACTTATGTGGACGTATTACCGAGAAATCCATGACTACCAATGGCACCTCAACAGAAGAAGATTTTGAGATTGTTAAGTTCGTGCAAAGAAATGCTCTGTTTCCAGTTTTGTTAGGAAAAACTTGGATTGCGAAAGATCAGAGTCGAAAGAAATAAGAGGAAAAATTAGAACAAAAGAAGCAAGAGTTAAAGGCTTTCATGGCCAGAAGAATAACGCACTTAATCGAAGAATGGGAGGATAACACGAAGCTATTTAATTATCAAGACTTGAATGATGCATTTGAATGAGTACAAGAACAAGAAAGTAGGGAACCTACCCCAGAGCTATTGAAGGAAGAAACACCCATCCTAAACCCTACCCCACAATGCGAAGTTACCATTTCTAAAGAAGAAAAGAATCAGAATGGAAAAAGGTTGACTGAGACGAAGCTCACTGGAAAGAAGTCGAGAAAACTCATGAAGAAGAAAGTGAAGTTGGACAAATTATAGAATGTGCCATACGGAACCCCGCAGAAGGAAAACATGTAGAATTTGAACTTCGCTAGGATATCAAAACAGTGACACCTGGTACTTCGTCGTGGCGAAGCAATATAGTCATTGAATGATATACCCATTCGACTTCCGCCCCGAATGGGAAGAAAAGAATTAAAAGACCACCACTAGACCATTGGACCTCACCATAACAGATAGATCAATGATCATGGAAGCTTCATATCCGTTGCAAGAAGTCCATTGCAGAGCTACTTACTTATTCTGTCATGCCATGCCCGGAAGACACTTTTTCCAATTGAGAACTTGAGCTTACAGAATACCCACATTATGAAATAGTGATTACTCCAGCTTTATTCTCTATCTGATTATGGTACTGACATTCCATTGACAACCCGAGACAGTGATCTTGAGCTTACATGTCCGACACGCTTAGCGCAACAGAAGAATCGGTGAGAGAAGTACTTTCTAGCTTAAGGACAGAAAGATTCATGTTGGAAAGAGGAATTTCCTCCAGAGTCCAAGCCTCATCGTCGAGAGGTGTGGTAGCCTCCCCATCGACCGCTCAAGCTGGAACATCTCGAGCCAACGCAGAATCGAGAAATAAGCATAGAGATGCAGCCAACAAAAAGTTAGTGCCAACACTCCTACCAGCTTACATTCCCCCTATAAGTGGTGAGATTAATAGGGACAGTTTCCCTAGAGACTTTGAATACACCCTAGTCACTAAATATCTACTGAAAGGAGTTCGCACCTACTGCGAAGATCAAGACAAGGTTACAGCGTTGAAGTTTTGCGACTTCAACCTGGGAGACCGTAAAGCATATAGCATACTCACACCATATAAGTACTTAACGAGGAATAAGGGATAGAATTCGAAGATCGTCCCCCAATAATGGACGATGAACCTTGCGCAGTCTACTCTACTCAACGTTATGAAAAGTCTGCACTTCGGCAGACATCAGGAGGTGATTGCTTGTGTGAAATTGTTGCTAGCAAGTTACCATGGAGGATACATGTGGTTAAACCATCACATATTTTTTGATCCAGCACTCATCAACAAGATTATCGAGCTTATCATGCAGGGCTCTGATCCCCATGAGTACAAAATATTAAAGAGGCTTATGAAAATGTTGAAAAAGGCGCGTGAGGTTACAAGGTAGCCTCTATTGAGAGTGGCACAGTGAGCCTTACATGTCAACTAATAGAAAGGAATCTGGTACATAATAATAGACCTACACAAGTGTCAGGCTTCGTAGTGGACCTCACAGGAAAATGCACAGAGGGACTACAAATGAATTGGGCAAAATACTTGGTCAATCAGCTAGAAATTGACTGTAGAGAATCCCAGGACCAGGGACATGAATTCCACTTTAGCTGGTTTCTAATATTGATCACCTTTGTTGCATGGGAGCTATCGGAAGGCACAACATTCCAAGACCTCAACCCATTCAAACCATTAGCTGCGAAGTTCAGTACCTTATGGTACTCGACGGACATGAGCAAGCAGTGGAAATCAAATGCCATTTTTCATAGATACTATAACCAACTAAAAGAAGCCATAGGGGGTGAACCTTGCATAACCCCAAACACTTTACAAAGGTTTCGACCTATGATAAAGTTCAGCGTGGACCGCCATTTCATATACCTAACTCCACGCACTGATGAACACCAGGAACGACTTTATTCCTATTATAAGCTGACCAAAGAAGACCTAGAAGAAATCACCAAGGAATGGTCGGTGAACCTCCTTGTTCCAGCAAATCCAGTGGAAATTTTAGACATTGACAGCCCAGAAGCTATGTAGGACACACTTGGGCCCAGTAAGATGAAGAAGACAAAGAAGACAAAGGAAACAAAGAATCTTGAAGAGGTTCAGGATGTAGATAGCTACTTTGTAAAGACAGCTTCCATCACACCTGATCAAGAAGGTAACAATGAAGACCTAGAGGAAGTCAAACAACAACCAGATGACAAAGTCGAAGTTCCAAAGAAGAGAAAAGGGTCACCTTTGAAGTCTTCCTCTAAGAAGAAAGAAAAATAAACCGTGACCAAGATGAAGACCACGCTCACCCCCAATGACTTCAGCTTTCTCCTTGCAACTTTAAATGAAGCCATAGAAGAAATTACAGAAAATTAGGAGGCCAAGCAATAGACGATGCACGACAGAATTGAAGCCGAGCTCCAACGATTGCAGGGAGAACTTTAGTCTAACCATGTAGTCTTCACTACGCCCATGCTAGCAGGAACAACAGAAGCAAGAGATGAATCAGTTCAACTCCACAGGATTGCCGACATAATCAAAGTACGCCTTCAGAAAGTAAAAGAAGTAACAGCACAGGCCACCCAAGCCCTAAAGAAATAATAGGAGGAAATCATAGAGCAACGTCGAGCTGCACAGTAAGAGAAGGAGGCCATCCAAGAGAAATTTGATAAAGACAGATCAAAAATCCAAAAGGAGAAGGAGCGGCTTCTCATGAAGCAAATCAAGATCGAAGAAGCTGTCAACAGATCATTTCACTATGTGACCGACTTAGAAAAATAGGTCAAAGAACCCTTGGACCATCAAGTTATGAAGCTTGCTGAAGTTATTCAGCAACTGCAGCAAAGAGACATGGACTTAGAGCTTCAGATCATCCCAAGTACCCTGCAAGAAGAGCACGAACAACGAGAAATAACTGCCTGGGGTACAGTAGAAAGGATTAAAGAAGTCACTGAAGAATGCAAACAACTAAGTACCATAAGTGTGCAGATACATGAGAACCTAGCCGAGAACCCGAGAATTGCATAAACTAGAGTGGTAGCTCCAGGAGGCGAAGCAGCATGCAGATAGACTTCAGATGCAGTTGAAGGCCCTATCAACCATAGAGAAAATGAAGCGATCCAATGAGAAATGCATCGCACAGCAGCAGATCCACATGATCCAGATCAAGATCATGGAAGTGACGCAGCAACTTAAACCTTTGCAAGATAAGGCATGTCAACTATTTTTAGAGATTGAGAACCAAGGGATAGAGCTACAACAGGTCGCGATTACAGCAAAGAAGTGCCTAGAAGGACCAGTCAATAACACACTCATCAAGGAGTTCGTTGAGCAGGAGAAAATCGCAAAGCAACATCTCAAAGTGGCTCGAGGTGCTTGAAGTAGAATTGACCAGACCTGAGTGACTCGGGATGAGTCACGGGTGAGTGTTGGGGGCCTTTACGCCCTTGGCCAAGTTTTGAGGAATACTTGGTCATATTTGATCATTTTTGGTACTCTGATATCTAGCCGGAGAAGGAGTGCATGGCGAAGAGGAGATCATGGGATCTCCGCCCCTTTTTAGGGTTTTTGGGGATTTTTGGGCTTTTTGGGCATATTGTAATGGGAAAGGGATATCGACCCTTATTTAGGCCTTTTGTATGTATAAGTAGAAGGGTAGGAAATGTAAGAAAAGAGATGTGTGTTTTAGCTATGTGATGTAAAGTGAATGGCTTAGTGGATAAAGTAAATCTATGTGATCAGACATCTATGTGATTGTAAGAGCTCTATGCCTACTATAAGTATTGTAAGTGCTAAGTGCACAGGTCATGGAAGGAATTAGTGCTTGGATCTACCCAGGGAAATAGGATATTGAAATTTGTACATATCTCTTGTCCTAGGTGGGGTATTATCTTGAAGGCTTTGTTATTTAACTTGGTTTACAAAAGATAATAATAGAAGAAGACTTTGTGGACATATCCCCAGGGTGGGGGTGAACCACGGTAACTCTGTGTATTGTGTTGATGTGTTTGTCTCTCTGTTTCTAAGTGCTTTGATATGTTTAGATAGATCTATTGATTCTTTGTGATTATGATATATGAATGCATGCTAGATATGATATATAATATGCTAAGTGCTTAATCTATTAGGTATAACCTGTTTATCGTTTCTAAGTGCCAGATCTGAGTAATTACTGTGGTGCTCTGTGCTTTCTACGAAGTGTATTAATGAATGTATGTTAAGAAATAACTTATGCTAAGTGTGTTTTAAGCAAGATAATCATAGATCTGTGTCCCATATAAGGTTGCAGACACATGAGTATTGCAACCACCCCTGCCTCTGCCTCGGGTGAGACTGCATCTTCTTCGCAGGTGTTGCCGAAAGGGTCGGTAGCTAGGGTTTTGTTGGTGCACTCTTGAGCATTGAAACCTGGGTCTTCCCCTATGCCAACAAATCATCATTCATCTTCCTGAGATCTATGCATATCCTGATTTCTCCTGTTTTCTTGTCTTGCACCACCATAGGTCTTATCCACTCTGACTCTTCAACAGGTTCTATAATTCCTGCTTCCAGCATTCTGTCAAACTCAATCTTCACTTTCTCCTTATATTTAGCATTTAGTCTGTAAGTTATTTGTTTGAATGGTCTAGAATCCGGCTTCAAAGGGATCATCATCTCTCCCATAGGCCCTTTAATTCCCTTCATATCAATTAACTTGGTTGGAAACAAGTCCTGATATTCATGCAATAACTCTCTAATTTTATCAATGGTTGCAGCATCCCAATAATCTCCAACATTTGAAAACTTTGGTGTTTGCTCTGTTCCAATATTGAATTTATTAATCTTGATCCATTGTCCAATGAATGGTAGCTCAACCCATGGTCCTTCCACATCTCTCTGGCCCTCTGTTTCTGCGATGTTCACCTTCCTTGGATCATCATCTTCATCGACATCGATGTTGTAGTAGCCTGCAATTTATGGAGAGGCGCATTCAATTCATCCTCTTCCTATTCTAAAATAAGGCTAGATGCCTCATAAAATACTTTCTATCTGACAATCTGTAGTGCTTGATATACTGAAGGAAATTGACTTTCAAATAAGAAGGTAGTTACAAAATTCTGAGTCATATCTTCCCAATTCATAGTGATGAGGTGCAGTTCTGCTTGAAGGTACCAGTTGATAGGCGTCGTTTCTAGCGTGTTGATGAATTTGTGTACCCACTTCTCTTGTGGGACATGGCTCCAGGATACTTCACATCTTCGCACATGGTCCTTTTGGAAACTTCGACATGTGTAGCGAACTTCGTAGCCTTCTACTTGTGCTAAGAATCGCGTTGTCATCAGAATATGAAATTGTATCCAATATGCGATGCTATGTTTATGTGTCCCCCACCAGCTTGTTGATGTGGATTTGAAGACCTCATCCATTGCCAACAACCTTTGTTGTTTTGGTACACTTGCTTTAAATTCTGATAGGAAGGCTTCTAATGAATTCAGACCGTCAAATGTGGGCAAGTTACTTACTGTTCTGTCAATCCAATGAACGTCTCTGGTTAATCTAGCACATATCCTTGTAGATACTTCATACATTTGGTTCTTCCAGTTCTCCAGTGCTTCTTTTGAGTCTGATGAGCACGCGTTGTCACTTCTCCAACTTAGATTCCCATCAGTTGTGGTATTAATGTAATCCTGTTATCTAGTTGCTAGTTTATATATGTTTTCTAGTGCATATGTGTGGTATTCTTCTCTGATAGGTTCTGTGTACCACTGACCTTCATCTGGATCTAAAGGTGTGATGAACCTAAGGCCATCTCTTTAAAAATTCATATGTCTCTTATTTAAGTCAACAACAGTAGAGTTATTGAAGGTTAAATCAATTCCTAACAGCGTAGGGTACGGACAGTTGTCATCAACAATCTCAATTACCTCAAAATCTGAAAATGTTCTCACTCCATCAATGTCCACAAGGACATGCTTCAATCGTCCAAATGGGTTGAAAGCTTGTTGGTTATCCATCCTAAGCCTGATAGGGGAATAGATCAACTTTGGTTTTTCCATCAGTGCCCAGGTTTGCTTCATCATGACATTGACCTCTGATCCTAGGTCGAGGACTACATAGTTGGCTGCAACCTGTCCTCTACGGCACAATCGCTCTCGCCAGGACCTTCAACAACGCGGCCCGAAGAGTTAACGAACTCTTCTGAATCCCTCGGGAATCTTTTACCCACAGTACACTTCTCGGCGATCTCCCTTTTACCAGTCGGGAAATCGGGTTTCGCGGACTCGCGAACCTTGTGTGCACCTCCCGTGCAATATGAAACTCCGAATCCCGATCCCCGATGTCAACGGTCAACACTTCTGTGTATCGGGGATTTCCCTATAGGGAAATCGGCAGATGAAAGGTGGTGATTTACTCGCCTTTCAAAACCCCGAACGCCGATATGTGATGCCATGTGCTGTCCTCCGCTTCGTCCCCGTGGGACCCGTCACAACTCGGGGCTTCGCTATTTTTCCGTGCTCCCTTTGACTTCCAAAACGCCGAAGTGTCGAGTCTCGACTCCTCGGGATCTCATGCCACCTGTCCCTCCGATGATCGACGGCTCCGATCAAATCATGAAATCACAACTCGTGATTTCGACGTGCATGCAACTCTTGCACTCACCAACCCCGATATGCCGATGCTCGATGGCAAACGGATTCTCTAGTGCGCCTGTGAGTTAACCCCCTCGCAACTCCTCCGCGATCTGATGGCCTGTGGGATTTCATGACCCTCCATGACAAATTCAAGTCGTCGATTCTCTTCCTCTTGAAGAGTTCTCCGCTTCACCAGCTTCGTCCTGTGCAACTGAAGCAAAGATACTATCCCTCCTGAGATTTTACCAACTCGGACTCCTCCAGAGTGTTTGCGCACACTCCCTGTGCTCAACCTTCAACCACTCCCAAAAGTACTTGAAGTCTTCTAGGTTCTGTGCTTTTACAGTCACAGCAACCCTGACCTTTCTTTTCCCAGGCTTGCTACTGAGACTTCAATCTGACCTGCACTTCACCTGCATGGCTCGAATAACCCAACACGATTTTGGTCGACGAGAATAAGAGCTTCACTATTGAACCTCCTCAACGCACTCTATGCGGAGGAATTCGACTGCACTCTATGCAGGAATCTCCTGGTTCGGACAGTGAAACAATTTGGAACTTATTCCCTCATTCTCTCAGGTTTCGAACCTGATATGCAATCACATATGCAGCATATAGAAGATAAGCATAAAAAGAAGCAAGTATGCAACCACATAATATCAACAACACCCAGAGATCAAACACACCCATGAAATTGAGTCAAAGCTTTCCTATTAATTCAATGTCTGTACATGGGGATTCTTCACAAGCTCCCTATTCTGCTCTCTCTTGCTCCTGTATAAAATGAGAATGATCATCCAACAAAACAAAGGAGGGTGCCTATATTCTGTTTTCCCTCTCGAAAGCAAAACTGTCTAATCTACAGTTAATTCCTATCTAACAGCATTAAAACTATTAAATTCCTTCCTATCTATATTACAATACAAGTGCGCTTCATATGAATTCTTTCATTCAAACGATGGCGCAACAATATTTTCAAAGTAATTCGAAAATGTATGTGCTGGCGCTGTCCATCTATTCTTCCCTTTCCACGCGCTGGCTCACTTGATGAGATGTGGATGCTCCTACATCATACTCCTCGGCTCAAAAGATTTCATGGGCTCCTGTCCATGAGCTCCTGCACACTATGCCCATGCTTCTGTATCACTGCCTCTGTTTCCCAGCTGACATCCTCCACTGGGCGGTTCCTCCATTTCACCAAGTATTCAAAATACTGCTTTCTCCTGGTCTTCCTGCCTACTCTCTTGTCCAGTATGCACTCCATTTGAGGCTTCTGTGCAACCGGAAACTGCTTCTGCCATTGGATCATTGGTTCCTCAACACTTCCAGCTCCTACATCTTCAGCCTTATATGGGTATATGTCTGAGATATTAAATATCAGGGATATCACGATGCCCTTTGGCAACTCAAGTTCATATGCATTCTCCCCGAACTTCTTTAGGACTCTACACGACCCAATTTTCTTCATCTTGATCTTGTTGTATGTTCCCCTTGGGAACCTTTATTTTCTCAAGTGCGCTAGAACCATGTCTCCAACTTCAAATTGAAGCTGCCTTTTTCTCTGGTCGGCTCTACGCTTATATTCCTGATTCGATTTCTGCAATCCCTACTTCACCTGTGTGTGAAGTTCTTGCATTGCTTCAGCGAATTCCTCAGCTCTCGCGCTGCTAGTTTCAGCCTGTTCTGACTCCCTGAGCTCAGAAACTCCTCTTGGTTGTGTCCCATACAAAATCTAAAATGGGCTCTTACTTGTACTTCGATTTACTGAATCGTTGTACGCGAATTCTGCCTGTGGTAAGATCTCATCCCAACTGTTGTGATGCTCCACCACTAGGCTCCTCAACAGATCCCCTAAGCTTCTGTTGACCACTTCTGTCTGCCCATCTGTCTGCGGATGGTAAGCAGAACTGAAAGCCAAGTCAGTCCCTAGCTTCTTCCATAGTGTCCTCCAGAAATGACCTATGAACTTGGTATCCCGATCCGAGACTATGCTTCTCGGAAATCCATGCGATCGCACGATCTCTTTGAAAAACAAGTTCGCGATGTGGGTTGCATCGCTGGTCTTATGACACGGAATGAAATGTGCCATCTTCGAAAACCTGTCCACCACTACAAAAATGGAATCAACTCCTCGCTGTGTTCTTGGTAAACCCAACA
>ML810833.1:128300-144246 GCA_009831015.1 Picea engelmannii
GCAAAACTGTCTAATCTACAGTTAATTCCTATCTAACAGCATTAAAACTATTAAATGCCTTCCTATCTATATTACAATACAAGTGCGCTTCATATGAATGCTTTCATTCAAACGACGGCGCAACAATCTTTTCAAAGTAATTCGAAAATGTATGTGCTGGCGCTGTCCAGCTATTCTTCCCTTTCCACGCGCTGGCTGGCTTGATGAGATGTGGATGCTCCTGCATCAATAGTCTATCTCATAGTCTCTTATTTGAGCATTCAAATGTAATTCCTTATTTTTTCTTCTCTTCTTACCAATTTGGTGTACTTCCCTATTCAGTAAGGGGTCTATCTTTCCTAGATCATATTGTCTGATTAGGTTATGTGGCTCTTGTACATCGTTTTCATCCTGAATCAACTTAATACAAGTCTATAAAAATTCCATGAGCTTGCTTACCTCTTTTCCTTCTTTTGGCAAAGCAGACTGATCAAATGCTAGAGGCATTCCATATTCTCTCACTTATGGTCTTGTATTTAATGAAGAACCTTGGTTTCCTATGAATTATTTTATGGCTTCCTCAAACATTTGTCTTTCTTTCTTTACGTCAAACATTTGTGTCTTCTTTGTAGCTTTCCTGATCCCTAAGTCTTCTGTAATATTCCCTTGGGTTATTCTGTCATCTCCTGTGACAGTGCCTCCTCTTTTTATAATAGTGACTCTAGGGTCTTCTCCGTGAGGATCATCATATATCAGTTTCACTTGATGGTTCTACTGAGGTCCTCATCTTTCTTCAAACTTAGCTAGCAACATAGGACAATCTTCTATAACTTGGTCAAACGAGTTGCAGTAGTTACAAGTAGTACAAGGGTTATGGAAATCCCTTGCAAGGTGTTCTAGTTGTGCACAGTTATAACAAATGATTTGTTCTCGGCCTCGACCCATTCCTCCTCGTCGTCATCTTCCTCTGAATCCCCCGTGAGGATTGAAGTTTCCTCTCCCAGGAGAGTTATACTGCGTAGTGTTTCCTTCTTGTTTTACTTCACCTTGAATATTATATATGTCTCTTGACCTTTGATGCATGAGATCATAAGCCCTGCACCTATCATCATGTCCTACAGACTTACAGAATGTACAGTACAAATTTTTGGGTGTTTGGACATAATTTTGCATGTAGTAGCACTCACCAGTACGATATTTGTTTCTGCATACCTCGCACCAAGGTAAGGTGACTTTCTTCAAATGGCTCGGAGCTCCACAAGCCAAGTATTCATTGAATAGGGGATAGTGTTCCTTGTCATGGCCTTCTGATCTTCATCTAACACACCAGATGTCTTCTCTTTTATATTTTCCTTTGTCTTTCTTCATATCTTTGACCTGCAGAGACAAACTAGTTAGTTTACTCAAGATCTGGCTCATACCTGAGATGGATTCTCCCATAGGGGATTATTCTAGCTTCATGGCGATCTCCAATGCCTTAGCCTGCGAAGCAATCTTCTATTGCATCAGGGGAACTCTGATGTGTGTTAGAGGAGTAGCAATGAACCATTATTTTTTCTATTCATCTGGGATCTGAAAAGTCAATCGACATGTTAAGGTCTTGAATCTCTGGTTGAATTCCCAAACAATTTCAACTACCTTCTTCTTGATCTCCTTCAGTTCTGTAACACATTGTGACTTCGACTTAGGTTTCTTTAACTCTACAATCAGTGAATTCTTAATCTGATTCAGTGGATTAGGTTGTGCAAGTCCCTGAACAAGTTTCATGTACCAAATTAGTGCACGATCTCTGAGAGTTGTACTGAACTAGGTTCTTTTGACAGCTTCATCTGTGACATTATTAATGTTCCATACATCTTCACACAGGAACCAGTGTTGATCAGGTTCTGCAGATCCATCTCCCCTAAAATTAGGAAATATCATCTCATCTACCTTAGATCTTGCTAGGGTTCCTAACTGAATATGTGGTGGGCTACTATTGACAGTGCTCTAGGTACTTTGGTGGCTGGGATTACTCTGGTTTCTTAATACTACTAAATCAATAGGAGGGATAACAGTACTTACTTCAATGGTCTGCATAGTTTCTGAGGTTTCAGGTTCTCTTCAGTGAAGCTCTTCAGCTTCTTTTTCCTCTGCCCTAGTGGGTTCTAAATGTTCTTCACCTGTCATATCTTCTTCTTCTCCACTGTAGAAACCTTCCTCCCAGTAGTTTTTCTTAAACAGGTTCGCAAGATGAACTTCTCTGAATACTTTCCCACTGCGCGTATGTCCAGCTTCTGTGTCGTTGTCGTTGTCGTTGTCTGAATTCTTGAAAATTAGCCTTTCTTGATCCGACCAATCTACGGTATCTTCGAGATGTTCTTCTCATGCAAAAGTATCTTGGTTCTCAGCTTCATAAAATGCAAAAATTTCCCTTGAGGTCCCTTGAAAAAATATCTCTCACCTTGGATATATGATTCTACTCTATCAACATCAAACTCTGTGATGTACCCTCCAATGGTACTATAAAATCAGTGATCTACTGCTCGTGATATGGTGTTATCAGCTCTCTCAACCTTCTTGATCAAGTTCGACATCCAAACCACAGGAAGTCTAGATCGAATATCAAACTGGGTATCTGCTAATCTAGCTAGCCACTCATATATCTCTTGATGTATTCCTCCAAAGAATATCTCGTGAATATCGGTAAAGATATATTTCTCTAACCAGTCCTGTGAACTAAGATTAGGGTTCTTGTTCTGGGCTTCAACGAAGTCCTTTTCTGATCTTCTATCCATTTTTCAATCTTTGTATTCAATGGAAACCACCTTGAAATTCCCTTAAAAAGATCCTGGTCCCGCCAACAGAACCATTTGTTGGGATGGGGCCAGACCCAGGGTTCATCTCCAAGAGCGCAGCAACAAGCACTAACTACTAGCCCTTTTGAAAAGACATGTGAAGCAGATGCAGTCTCACCCGAAGCAGTTATGATGGGGTTGCAGGACAGAGATGTCTACAACCATGGGAATATCAAGTGGATCTAATACAATAACATCACATCATTCATATATCACTTATCATATTAGATCTACTCTGCACAACTATAGATCTGATCTAACATAGCAACACAAATAACAATATAACAATGATAGAGATCAAAGAATCAATCACACATACGACAAAAAATATACGTGGTTCACCCTCTCTCTAGGGATACATCCAGAGAACTGTGCTATATTATATTTAAGTAAAGCATATAGTTCTTATATGCACTCTTAGCTAGCAGATATTCTTTCTTCTCCTTCGTTTCTCTCCCCTCCCTACGCACCCAGCTGCAGGATTGATCTTCACACACAGCTGAATATCTTACAATACCAGAAGGCTCTCACTCTTAGCACTTCTCTCTCTCCTTATAGTACTCTCTCACAACAACAATTAGATTGATCACTAGAAACAATGACAACCTATCTTGATACCAACCAATGACAACCCGACCTAGGTCCTATTAACCTCTATTTATACATTACAATCACTCACCGACATCCTTATGTCTAAGCCTAGGTGTCCAAAACCATAGATACCAAAACCCTAGGTCAACTTGACCCATATTTTCAGGGCTTCGCCAACCTGTCTTTCCTTTGTTCGCGCGTGGTGCTCAAAAGAATCCAACGATGGATTTTTCCACTTTCTGACCTGTCCACGATCCTTCTTCCTTTCTTATTTGTCATCCCTGATCTCCTCGTCCAACAACTTTCTTTCTCAGGCTTTGCTTCATCTTTTATGCTCTTTTTTTCACTTCAACCCAATAACAGTCACTGTGTCTTCCGCGCAGTTCGCATTCTCCCTTTTCTTCCTTGATCTTCGCTTGCTTCCATAGCTAAGGGACAACAAATCCCGAAGCATACATTTTCGAAGAAAATCTGCACCATTCGTTGGTCACAACACGCGGCAGCAGATCATTCACTTCGGGGATTTTCCTTCAAGAGATTTTCATGTTTCACATTCGAAAGTCCCGAAGAGCCAAAGACCCAAAGTCCCGAAGTAAATTTATACCATCCATCAGAGGGGACATGTGGTAGCAGATATTTCACTTCGGATATTTTACTTCAGCGTTTTTTTCATGCTTCACATTTGAAACTCCCGAAACCTGGACTTCCGAAGAGAATCCAGACCATTCATCCATCATGACACATGGTAGCAGATCATTCACTTCATAGATTTTCCTCCGGAATTTTTTTCATGTTTCACATTCAAAACAACCGAAGCCCGAAAGTTCGAAGTGAATCTAGACCATTGATCCCAAGTCAACGAGAACCGTCGATCCTTGCAACATGTAAATATCACCCGGATCACAGATCTTCATCAGATCGATGACCACGCTTCATTGTGGGGACATAAACTACTCGAGCGTTAATTTTTCTAAGTGGTCCCGCAATTGGAACCATGGTATTTTTGGAAGGGTATGTGGCATCTTGTGGTGGATTGTGGGCCCAAAGGCAGTCTAGATCCAAACCACCCTCAACATATCCCGCAATAATGTTCTCGAATGACATTGGATCATTGTGTCACCTCCACGTCACTTCCCCTCATCCCACTCACTACTCTCACTCCTCTCACTACCCGACACTTGTCCTTCATTAACCCCCATGCTGATCTCCATCGGTGGTGTCCCACCTCTCCAGATCAATGGTCCTTGTCACATCTTGGACCCCCCCAGACCATTCTACCTTTAATGGTGGGTGGGTGGGGGGGGTCCAAGCAATTGGTTTTCCCATTGCAGACCCTACATAATGTGGCATCTCCTCAAGAACTCAGGACCCCCCCCTCTTTAATATGCTTACCACCTACCCCCCCTTTGAGCTCCTCCCGGGTTGTTTTCCCATACCGCCCCCTCTCGCCTTTCGCCACTTGTTCTCCACTCACTTCCCAACCTATCTACTCCTCCTCTCCCTACGTTCCACCTGTGTCCTCCACTACACATCACCAACTCGATACTCTCGATACCTCCATCATATTCACACCTCCTCTCACTTTGACATCTGTCGTCACACGTCATCTACCCTTGCGTCCATTCATCCCATCTCCCTATTGTATGCTCACCTCCAAGTCTCCCCTCATTCCTGATGGGTCGACAACCATTCCATAGAATCTATTTCACAGGTACAGATCGCATCTGAAGGGGAAAATACAGAGTGCACTTAGCTTCTGAAATCTCAGGCATAGACAGAGAGTTAAGTATCAGTCATAGGTCTATGCAAATTAGTTTCAAAAACACTTTAGAAAACTCTGGTCATGCATCTGGTTATCTCCAGTGGCCTCCAAAAACTCGGAGACATGTCATCGTTAAACACAGAGCTCTTCTTTGTCACTTCGAGGCCTATCTTCGTCCACTCAGTTCCTCCATCACATGCATCAGTTTTGTCGTAGAGACAGTAGTAGTTTTATTTGATTAAGTCCAGCATTTTCCTAGATTAGATGCAAGAGTGGGCTTCTGTGTGTGATAAGAACCACTCTTGTTGATTAAGTCCAATGTCTTAGTGAATTTAATTATTTTATTTACAAACAGTTACATAATTTTAGGTCTCAGTCCCCTAAGGACGAGAACCTATACAACTCTTTTAAATAGTTAGTTTTTGGATATTGTAAAGGTCGGATTTTTTGAGGAAAGAATAGAAATACAACAGACTGGTTGGACCTATTTTATGCATGGATTAAATCTCTCTACCTGGTGAACATACTCTTGATGACAGTGTTTCGTTCAACTCTTCATGTGTTTCATTCTTATCTTGAATATAGTTTTTTATTTGTGCAACGTACATTTCATTTCCTTTCAACTATTGTATGACTTATTTTTACTGATATGCAACCTATCAAATAGCTAATTCTTTGGTGAATATTTTTTTTCTGCAACTTGTGGGAGTTATTGTTTTTTGATACATGTTTGATGTCTTGAAATGATATTTTAAGTATTGAACTTCCTGCAGCATATTATTCATTGAGTAGTTTGTTGTTTCTCTTTGTTTTCTATTATTTCACTGGCCTGTCATTAGTGTGCCATCAGCCAAGGAGGGTCCTCATCCATATCGTTCTGCCAACCCAACCTTATCTTTTCCTTGATAGAATAACCCTCTGACCAAACAACAAAAATTTAAAGAAGCAATCATTATAAATTGATAGGTGGCCTAGCTTTTCCCTTTAGCAGTCAGGTGTAGACTTTAGGACCAACATATTTTAGTGCCGTTGTCGGGGAACGGAGTAATGAAATATATTTCCTTGGGAGAACAACAATTGATCAGCTCTAACCTTTGATGGTGAACAAATATTAGACACAGACTGACTGTCATATTTCACCTGGAGACTCCACTGAGTAAAATTTAAAGAAGAAATATTGGTGCCCAGAAAGGGATTCAACAGATCCAAATCTGAAAACAGCAAAGCCAAGAAGGTTGATTATAACCCTGAGAATAACATGGTAGGCTCTGAGCTAGAAATCCATTGTAGATCAGATATACGCTTCCCCCCTCAAGGGAAAAGCTGCACACCAAGAGAATACTTCAAACCATCATCACAAGCAGCTTGAATTTGCTAGCCCTGAGAATCATATTTCCAAAGGGGCTCAGACATCTCATACTCTTGATTCCACTTCAACATCCAGTCCTGCATCCACTCTTGCATCTCCCATAAATTTGGAGATTCATATTCTTCAAGTCATGGTCGTTAATAGGATGGATGTCATAATCGTTGCGTGATATGCACCCTTAGTGCTACCTATAGTTTTACATGCACTCCCAACCACAGATTACATGAAATATCTTCCCAGATATAATGGGGAAGGTGAAATAACTACTGAAGAACATCCGGTATCCTTTTACAACTTTGTAGACAACTTTAACATTGATTATTCAAATGTGTGGATAAGGTTGTTTGTACAGATTTTGGATGGGGAGTTCAAAAAATGGTTTAGGAGTCTTCCTCCAACCTCCATTGTCGATATTGACACGTGGATTAAGATTTCATAAATAAATGGGGATATAAGAGAGATTATTTCTATTACATCACTAAATTTGGGGCTCTTAAGAGAAATAATGGTGAATCTATTTCAGACTTCACCAAGAGATTCAATAAAATGTATGGTAGAATCCCAGATGAAATCAAACCAACTGAGGCCTCTGCCAATATCACTTATGCTAATGCAATTGATGCAGAATTCTCCCTCCTCTTGAGAGAGAGAAGGTCAACCACAATGTTGTCCATGCAGGAAGCAGCCATTGAGGTTGAATCTAATATTTTGGCCAAGGATGATTTTAGGGGCTAAATTTCACTCATGGGCTAATTTTCCATGGTTTGTCCCAAAAAAAGATTCCCCATTCTAAAAATGATTTTCCCAAATTCTTTAGGATAAAATTATTTTACCTTAAAAATCGCCAAAATTTTATACAAAATACATAAAATCCATAGAAATTTGAATATTTTTACAAACATATTGCCAAACATTTATAGTTGGCATATGAAGTATTAGTAATATTTGCCAAGGTTTATACATTTAAAAATAAATTTCCATCCTTAAAATCATCCCTGATTTTGGCATCAGACAGATTGAAGACTAGATCTGATAAAGACAAGAAAAAATAGAGAGAGGATTCCCCTACCTCCTCTAACCTAGCTACATCTGATCCCAAACTTGAGGAGATGACCAATACTTTTAAGGATCTGACTTCTGAGATAGCTAAGCTGAAATGGGAATCCAAACAGCCAAACAGAACTTTTCAAGGGCTTGGTAACATAAATCAAAACCAATTCAGAAGGCTTAATGATGCTCCTCAAGTAATGCAGAGAGAAAGGATAAATGTTGATGATCAAAAGGTGGTTCCGGCCCCTTTCCAAAACAATCAAATTGAGGAGATAGATGTGGACAATGATGTTGTGGATGATATTGTTGTGCTTTTCAATGAGAAATATTATTATACCATTCATTTAACACAGCAAGAATATGAGGTAGCTCAATTTTCAAATCAATTTGATGATCAGATAGGGGAGGAGGGAGTTATTCAAGTTCAACCCAAGAAGAAATATGATTTGAGGAAGAGAAATGGAGCTTCCAAAGACACTACCTCTGATCAAAGAAAACAAGAAGAACCTTCTCCCAAGCCAAATCCAAATAAAGGTATTCCATCTAAAACTCTGTCATCTCCACTATCAAAACCTCTTGCCCTGAAAAAAAGGAAGTTGATAAGCCACCAAGCTCTTTCAGCCTGGAAAATGAGATGAGAAAAATCAAGATTCTTGTCCCTTTGACAGAATTGTTAAAAAACAAACCTTTCAAGAAATCCATCATGAAAGTTATGAAACCAACTCCTTCTAGTGTATCTTCCGACGTCAGTAATCTACAGGATGAAAACCCAGCCATTACTGTGGGTCCACACATTGAGTATGGCTCTAATGCTTCTCCTCCTTTCTATATATCTCTGAATGTCCATGATAATATCTTGCACAATTGTCTTATGGACTTAGGAGCCTCTCACAATGTCATGCCCAAAGTTGTTATGGAAGAACTAGGTATAGAGATTATCAAGCCTTACTAAGACTTGTATTCCTTTGATTATAAGAAAGTAAAATGCCTGGGATTGATAAAGGATATGGTGGTTTCTCTAGCACAATTACCCATGAAGAGTGTAGTGATGGACATTGTGGTGGCCGACATCCCCCCAAATTTTGGCATGCTCTTATCCAAAACTTGGGCTAAGAAGGTTGGAGGATCATTGCAAATGGACCTCACATATGCCACCATTCCTTTGTTTGGTGGTGAGCACAGGAGACTATACAAAGAGGTAATGTTAGCCTACATAGTCAGTGATCATAATAACTGAAGAAATCACCCCATTTATGTTGTTGAGGATGGGATTGGTTCAGATGTTTTTCATCTAGATGAACACAGAGATCAGCCAATGACTGGTCAACAAAACAAGGTGTGGAAGATGTATTTCGATGGCTCTTCATCAAGAGAAGGGTCTGGTGAAGGTATTCTCCTCATTTCCCCTTCAGAAGAAGTAATAACCCTATCTTATAAGATGGAGTTTGAGACTACTAACAATATAGCTGAATATGAAGCTCTGGTATTGGGATTGAGGGCTACCAAAGACATGGCCATTGATTCTTAGCAGTTTTTGGTGATTATGATTTGGTCATCAATCAAGTGAGGAATATCTATCAAGCTAAGAAATAGAGGCTCAAGCAGTACATGAACGAGGTATGGGACTTGATCGATAATTTATTTCTAGCATTCAACCTCTCTTTCATTCCCAGAGAACAGAATCAAAAAGTTGATTATCTGGCCTTAGATTCCAGCACCGTTACACATGTTTTTTGTCACTCTGGTGATGTCTCTACAATGATGTATTCAGGCTCCCAACAAGGAATTTTTGCCTGAGAAAAATGATTGATGTCTTCCTCCAAAAAACACATTTTTAAAGTGATTTCATAGGCTGCCTATGTATTAGGGTGCGAGAATGCTTGATTCTCACAGGCCACCCACACATAGGGTGTGAACTATTCGCAGGCTACTCTATAAGTAGGGTGCGAACCTATTTCTAAGCTTGGAAAAAATAAGTATTGAGGGTTCTAGAAGGGAATCTTCTAGAAAATGAGTTGGCATTCGAATGGTTGGCATCCTACTGACTTCTCAGATTTGGTGGGATCATCCTCATCCATGTAACCATCTCTCTTTCTCCTATATATTGAAAGGTTTCTCATGGAAAAGGTTAAGCAAGATTGAATGAATAATTGGTGAAAGAATTGTGTGAGGAACCCTTCTTGGATAGAAGCTTGAAGACCCCATTAGGCCTATAAATTTGTGTCTTATCTTCTTCATAAAATTGTAGAGAAAGTGTGTGTGTTGGAACCAAGGGTCACTGAAAGGAAGCTTGTGACATCAAGGCGATCAGGTTGTAATCTTATAATTTCATTTAATATGATACAGAGGCATGTCCCTTTCCCATAAAATCACTATTATTTTATTGCGTAACTCCTTGATCATATGCATAGGTTGACATTGAATATTATTTGTTATGTTCACATCGGTTGGTTTGTGTTTTCTTGGACTTGATTGCACGAGAGCGTCGGAGCGAAGTGGGAACAACATAGACCTAAGGAAGTGATCTAAAGGTATGTCACTTATTCCTCTCTACTAGTAGATTCAATGATCTCAACTTAGGGAAAGAGTAGTGTCATGTCTTGTTTTTTTCTAGATCCAGGTGGATCTAGGGAGATCTATTAGTGTCCGCACCTACCGATTTGTCCGATAACAAAATTGGCGACTCCACTGGGGATCATACCCATTTTTAGTGGTTTTTATTGGTTTTTTCTAGGCCATTTTCTCTTGACCTACCATTTCTCATTCCCATCAATATCTGAGTATTGAGGATATCCTCACTAACTCCCTGGGTCCAGAAGTTTCCTCGAAATTTTTTTCCTTTTTCCAATTTTGCTTGTTTACGGACCTTCTCTCATTGCACCCTTTTGTAGCCTGTGAGAATCACATGAGTTCACACCCTGGTGTTCAGTCCAGTGCAAACCCTTCACAATCAATATGTGTCCAGCCTGTGATAATCCTTGATTCTCGCACTGTAATACACAGCCAGCCTGCGAACCCACTTGCAAATTTTTTGGTTTAAGTCTTTTTGTGTCGTCAGATACCCAGATTTATTTGTGTGTCTAGGAAGAACTTCTCTAGCCATTGATTGAATGTTTATTGGCTTCAGATCTCATGAATGATTGGTTTTCTGAAATTGAAATCTCTCCTTGTTCATTTTGTCTCGATTTTTACTTATTGACCTTTTTCTTCAAACAAGGGTATAATATTCGGTCCTAGGATCCGAGTGCTTGTTTGGTCAGGATCCCGTGATTGGTTTAAAAGTTGAGATTAATTGTCTTTTTCAATTGCTTATTACTGGGAAATTTGTTACCCTTGTGCATTTGAAGAGGCTAGTTTTGTCAGTTTGTTATTTTTGTCTTCATTGAAAGATCCATTTGGGGTGTTTGTTGTGCATTCATATTGTTTTCGTTGGTTGCTTACTTTTTTAGTTCCATATCTGTTGTTGGTTTCTAATAAAAATTGAAAACATTTTCTTTCTCTTAAGCAACTTTTTATTCAAAAATATTGGCATTTAAAGATTGAAAAAGCACGAATAGAGAATTTTCATTGCTCATGATTGTTTGATAGTGCATTTTAAAGATGATTGTGCATTGTAGTTCATGTTGTTCCAGAAGACTCATCTTTCCCTCCTGTAAATAGGATTCATCGAACAAAAAATTGTATCTTTCATTTCCTACTTACGCATTGTTGGGTCAGAGACTCACACAACATTGGTTTCATCTCCATCTCCTCTTGACTAACAACAACCTTTAATAATATTGCGCAACTTTAAAATCCAACTAGTAACTTTTTCTAGGGCTCTTTTACACCAACATTAGCTAGGATAGAGCTTTGGAATAGGCAATGAGACACACTCTCCAAAGCACAAAACACACAATAGTATCTTGTGATAGGGAGTGTCAAATTCCATTTGTAACATTTTGTCCTAGGAATCCCTTCTCACACAAGGGTCAAACCTGAGGTCGCATCGAGATTGACAGAGTTACTCACCCTGCTTTGTTAATATCATTGTAGAGATTGCACGTATTACGGGGGTCACTTGAAGGTATACCCACAATGATGAGTGGAAGCCTCTCAAGCTGATTTCGGGCCAGATACCCTTCCCTTGCGTGTGGTTCGGACTGTCAACTGTTCCCCCAGGCATTATTGTTGTTGGTGGTAACCTTAGTAGCCTATCTTTTTAGGGTCTTACACAAGGTGACTGTGAAGGGGAAATTCTTCACGGTACCTAGAATCGACGTTGGCCAGAATCACTCAGGCTCCTTGGAGGGTATACCCACGATTATGTGTGGGAGCTTGCACTAGGGTGTAAGTCCATTAAGTAGGTCATCAACATAAATTTTCCACCCTAGCCCAGCCCCTTCTTGTCTCATCATTGCGACATTGGATTTCATCACCAACTAGTGACTTTGACATTAGAAGGTCTTGTTTGTTTGTTTTTTCTCCCTATATTTTTCTGGAACGTGTTTTTTGTCTACCCAAGTAGGCCAGAATTTTATTTGTAATATTTTAACTCGATCACAATTGACCCTCCATGACATTTATGTAGAATGTAAGGCTTACCCCCAGAAAATCTGAAAGGTTCTCAACCCTTGCCTACCATCTCACCGGAGGGCTCTCCTCAACAGAGTGAAGTCCAAGATGTCACCACTCCATAAGTGGAAAGAACTAAATATCTAGAACGGTTACGAATTTCCAATTATCGAGAGGACTTTCGACTTCATCTCGACTTAGAGAGACGTATTGTGCGAGTGAATTCTTCCGGAGACTTAGTTGTTCAGTCTTCTGGATCACCAACTGGACCTTTCTTAGGACCTGAGCATCAAGATCCTTTTTGGACTTCTAGAATTTTTAGACAGTATCTCTTTGGCTCAAAAGCAGGCGTTGATATCACTGTTGCACTTGAGCTGCCTGAGACATCTGATGCAGATGCAGTACCGTTTACTACTACTTGTTACCTTCCTGGTACAGAAACTCTACCAGCTAACCACATATTGACTATCCCTCTACAAATGGTCCATTACACAATGGTCCCACACACTATGATTCCCCACACCGGGATTACAACGACCAGCCAAGACCCCATTGGCACACCACTTTCGCCCAGATTCACTCCGACCCTTCCACCTGGATATCATGAATTGAATGCTTCTATCCCTGCTCCCACACAGATAACATCCAGGACTCCTGGTGGTTCCACTCCTTATGGGCACCCCCCTCTCGGTTTCATTCTGACACTGTAACACTCTTTTTCATACTGGGCAGGTGCTACTTCACGGAATAACAATCTCATGCTTAATTACATATATATGACATGCATTTAAGCAAATGAAACACAATTAAACTCAGAGTAAACACAATAATTATAGCTATTATAAATAATCAATGGCATTAACATTAATTTGCATGCACAGTAGAATACATGATAATTATAAATACACAGACTTGTAGAAACATAGATTAAAACATCATCTGGTACTTATCTTTGAAAACGGTGGTAATTCCACCAACCAAGTGCATGCCTTCCACGAACCTCCCAGCCTTAGACCGCACTGCTCATCAAGCTCAGCAATAGGTCACCCCCGAGCTGGGACTAAGCTCCACCCCAAGACAAGGAATCATAGGCTAGGCTGAGGTTACAGGGAAAACACACACTCTTAAGGAAGGAATTCTCTCTCAGGAACCACTCATACTCACTGCCCACAGACTCTCCTTCCCCACATTCATGTTCCACCCCAGGAGTATACACCTTCTCTATCACCTAGACAGTCCCTCAGCTACTAACCTCCCTTTCCCTGGGTTTCAACAACAGACTAGACCAGAAGTCTCCGAGCTCTGTGGAAGCTACAGGGTTCCTTCCAGAAGTTCTCTCCTTCCTTTGCACACTCTCTCACCTGGAGAGAGTCACTCACAGGCCAAGCAACTTGTTCTTCCAACTTCAAACACCTCTCTCACCTGGAGAGAGTGTTGTAAAAAGTGGCTAACAAGACATATAGCTCAAACACTACACATCCACCATAATCAACGCAAATCTAGACATGAACACCCCAGGGAAACAACAGATAGGTGCAACAACATAACCAGGCTTAGCAGGAACGGGTCACTTCCATTTTCTCAATCTGGCAACACAGGATAGACTCATGCTCTAGTTCTCAGGGACGTGTGACTATTTTTCCACACAGGGTCGACTCAGACTCCATGGTTTAGAATAGAGAATGGTGTACTGAATTTCCAGAACAAACACAGACTTTTCCCCAAAATCAACAGAGGCTTCTGGTTCAGAGGATGTACGGGGTCTCTTGTAGAGGTCGGACGGGTTCACGCTCAGAATATCAGGTAGAATGGAGGAGAAACCCCCATCACAACTCATCTCAGTCATTTTATTTGCATGGGCTTGGGTTGACACTTGTCACCTAGGAAACTGAATGCTTCCTCAGCGTACGTCCCCCCCACCATTGGAAGTCACATGTCATTACAAAAGAACTTAGGTTAAAAACATATTATTCACATTCTTTTTGGAATAATATTAAAATATTATTCCCAAGGCTTAAGCCCCTAAGCTTAACACTTAGCCCCTTTTCCCACCTTCCAGCCCCTAATTCCTTGCCCACTCTAGGGAAGCTTAGTCCCCCATCACTCATTCATCGTGGTCAGCCTTGCACGCGGTGGTGTTTATACTTTTATTAATGTGTTTCTTACATACATGTACAAAATCAGGCCCTTGGCCTTCAACCCTTAGGCTCTCTGGCCTAATAATCACATAAGCCCACCAGCTTATATTAAATTGTCTCACCAGCCTATAAAACATATTTACAATTCATTTCATAAACCATATTTACAAAGGGTTCAGCCTTGGGGACATTACAATCCACCTCCCCTTATTTCTGCACTGTCCTGAGTGCAACCTTACACTGTCTCTGCAAGCTTTTCAAAATTTTCAAAAAGATGCGGGTACTTTTCCCGCATAACATCTGCATGCTCCCATGTCGCGTCCTCAGGACCATACCAGGTCCATTGGTCCTTTACAAGCTATATGGCTCGATTCCATAGCTATTTTCTTTTCCTATCCAATATGTGCACAGGGTGCACTTGCAGGACACCTTCTGGTTCCACCTGAATCACATTTCAATCGATAACATGATTAGCATCAGGTATATATTTCTTAAGCAGTGAAACATGAAACACATTATGTATAGTCATAGATGCAGGTAATTCAAGCATGTATGCAACTGGCCCAATCCTTTATAGGATTTCAAACGGCCCACAAAATCTTTCTTCCAAATTGGCGCAACTTCCCAGCTTCAGGGAACTCCTGTTAGTTTTCACTTTCAGGAAAACATGGTCACCCACTTTGAATTCTCTGTGGGTTTTTTTATTATCAGCATAACTTTTCTGCCTGTCCTGGGCAGCCTTCAATTTCTATTTAATTTTTATCATTTGGTCTTCCATATCTTTGAGCAACTCAGGCCCAACTACTTCTCTATCAGTTGGATTATCCCAACTCACTGGAGTATTTCACTTTCTTCCATAAAGTGCTTCAAATGGGATCATCTTCAACGATGCATGATACCCATTATTGTAGGCGAATTCTACCAAATGCAAGTAGTCTTCCCACCTTGATGGTTTGTCCATCACATACATTCTCAACATGTCCTATATTACTCTGTTCACCCTCTCTGTCTATCCATCAGACTCAGGATGATATGATGTACTAAAGTTCAGATTCGTTCTGAATCCTCTGAACAGTCCTTTCCATAAATTCAAGGTGAATTTCGGATCCCTATCAGACACAATCATCTTAGGAATTGTGTGCAAGCATGTCACTTCTTTTAAGAAGATATCCTCTTACTAGAAGAATAAACCAATTAATCGAAGTCCAGCAACACAGAGATGTAATAGACGAAAGACTACAGAAATATCAGGATAATATGAAGCTGCTATTTGATCGTAAGGCTAAAGACAGAAATTTTCTTCCAGGAGATCTAGTTCTCAGATGGGACGCTCGAAAAGAAGATTCTGGCAAGAACGGTAAATTTGATCATATCTGGTATGGACCGTTTAAAATATCATCCTCCGAAGGCAGCAACTCTTTTTTACTAGAAAATTTAGATGGTGAAATTCTAAACAATCCTGTAAATGCACGTTTCTTGAAACATTACATGGAATAAAAAATAAATAAATAAATAAATAAATTTTTTATAAATTTCGTATAAATTTTGTATATATTTTGTATATATAAAATCATAAAATCATAAAAGTTTTAAAACTAAATATTCTGCACAAATTTTATCTCGAGTTTGTAAATACATTTTTTGTACATGAAAGTTGAAGAGATTT
>ML810833.1:144346-174175 GCA_009831015.1 Picea engelmannii
CAAAGAGAAGAAAGACAGAGACAGTTGAGAAACTGAATCTGATCGAGCCTTCTTTGTCCTTTGTTTTGAAAGAAAACACTGTTATTTTGGATGCCTAGACGGTGTGTTTTATAGCCTTAAAACACAAACTCTGGAACAACACCTGGTAGGGGATGGGCTTGAACTACTGTGCGCTTCCCTGCTTGAATTCTTTAGGAAGTGACAAAGATGTCTACTACCACTCCTCGACATTATTTTCCTCTAAGGGGTCATGTGACTCTTTGTCCTTCTTGAGTCACTCCCTTTCTCTAACACCCTTTCTATTCTTTCCAGGCTCTTCAACATCTTTAAGTTGAATTCACCCTATTGATCCCAGATCCTCATGAGCTTTCGGCTATTCGCCCAACAAGCTTGGGCATCTTTCTGCAATATTTAAATAAGTTTCATCATATGTCCTTCCTTATCCATCTATTTTCCATGCCCATTGGAGTTCGATCCTTCGACTCCCAGGTTGACATCCCTTCCTTCCCATTCGTCTTCTATTTCGGAGGCAATCTGCACTTCTTCCAATTCCATACTCGGCGTCAGTTTTTGGCTATCCTGACACTCATTGAACTCTGCATACACAACGTGTAGTCAACTGAAGTTTGTCAGGCCTTAAACCATTAATAAAATCACAATAATCATAAACCAACGCGAGTGAGAAAATGTTTTGACTTCACGAATTTTTCTGAGCTCTGTCGGCTCTGCAAATTTTGGGACTTCGGGACTTCGGAGTTTTTGTGTATGAGGCTCACACACTCGCTTTCGGGACTTCTAGTATCGGGGTCTTGGTCCACGAGACTCTTATACTCTTTTTTGGGTTTCAGGGTTTTGGTCCACGGGGATCCAATAGTCAAACCCTCGATGGTTCTTTTATCTTCGAAAATTTTGGGACTTCGGGATTTGGGGGTTTTGAGTTTCAGGGTTTTGGCCCCTAGAGGTTATCACACTCGCTCCCCTCTCTAACTCCTGACTCCCTAAATTCCAACTTCTTTTCCCCTGGGCCCACAGCACAGTTGTCGCCAACTATGGTAGAGATTTCGGGACTTCAGCATTTCGGGTTTCGGGTCTTCGGTACCCGGGAGTTCACGACACAGTGACTCCAAATCCCTAGTCACTCCAACTTCCGAATTCTAAAATTCTGATTTACTTTACTCTATGAGCCCACAGGACAGTTGTCGCCCTTAACCACAGTGGTGTGTGGCACGTTTGGGAGGGTCCACATCACTTTTGTGACATCATCGAGTCCCACCACTCTCGCCTGTCTTCTCGACTCACCGACACGTGGTATACATCCATGTTCCCACATCCATTCCAAGCAAAATCCCAATGGTTAGGCCTTTCTCTGATCTACGACGTAGATATTTTCGAGGTTTCGGGAATCGGTAGTTCATGCATCCCACATCTTGAACTTCCGTGTGCCGAAATCCCAAAATTATGGTCTAATCCTCCACTTGATCCAACGGTCAAATCCTCTCTCACGATCTATGGCATAGATCATTTCAGTATTTCACGTATCATGATTTATGCGTTCCTGCGCAACTCCAAAGGGTTTTAAGCCCTGCGCACATTTTCCATATCCGACGATCACGAGGGTTTTCCTTCCCTCCTGAACAGATCCTAAGGCTCCAACACTTCTGGTGCGGAGTCCTCTCTCCTTGTGGCCATATACCACACTAGTTGCGGTTTCATAACACCGCTACACCTCCTGAGCTTTGTAAGCACAGTCAAGTAATCTCCTTGGCACTCAAGGGCACTCAAAGGTCCAAAATTGGTCCTCCAGACATAATTTATCCTCAAATTCTTGGTCCAAAGACCACTTATCTGGCCCATCTAGGCTCAGCATTAAAGATGTGGCTCTGATACCATATTGTAACACTCTTTTTCATACCGGGCAGGTGTTACTTCATGGAATAACAATCTCATGCTTAATTACATATATATGACATCCATTTAAGCAAATGAAACACAATTAAACTCAGAGTAAACATAAGAATTAATTCTATTATAAATAATCAATGTAATTAACATTAATTCGCATGCACAACAGAATACATGATAATTATAAATACACAGACTTGCAGAAACATAGATTAAAACATCATCTGGTACGTATCTTTGAAAATGGTGGTAATTCCACCAACCAAGTGCAGGCCTTCCATGAACCTTCCAGCCTTAGACCGCGCTGCTCATCAGGCTCAGTAGTAGGTCACCCCCAAGCTGGGACTAAGATGCACCCCAAGACAAGGAATCCTAGGCTAGGCTGAGGTTACAGGGAAAACACACAGTCATAAGGAAGGAATTCTCTCTCAGGAACCACTCATACTCACTACCCACAGACTCTCCTTCCCCACATGCATGTTATACCCCAGGATTATACACCTTCTATGTCACCTAGACAGTCCCTCGGCTACTAACCTCCCTTGCCTTGGTTTTCAGCAACAGACTAGACCAGAAGTCTCTGAGCTCTGTGGCAACTACAGGGTTCCTTCCAGGAGTTCTATCCTTCCTCTGCGCACTCTCTCACCTGGAGAGAGTCGCTACCTATTCTTCCAACTTCAAACACCTCTCTCACCTTGAGAGATTGTTTTAAAAACTAGCTAACAAGCCATACAAGTCAAACACTACACGTCCACCATAATCAATGGAAATCCAGACACAAACACCCCAGGGCAGTAACAGACAGGTGCAACAGCATAACCAAGCTTAGCAGGAACGAGATACTTCTGTTTTCTCAATCCGGCAACACAGGATAGACTCACGCTCTGGTTCTTGTGGATTTGTGATGAGTTGTCCATGTAGGGTCAACTCAGACTGCACGGTTTAGAACAGAGAAGGGTGTACCGAATTTCCAGAACAAACACAGACTTTTCCCCGAAATCAACACAAGCTTCTGGTTCAGAGGATGTACGGGGTCTCATGTAGAAGTAGGATGGGTTGACACTCAGACGGTCAGGTAGAATGGAGGAGGAACCCCCATCATGACTCATCTCAGCCATTTTATTTGCATGGGCTTGGGTTGACACTTGTCACCCAGGAAATTGCATGCTTCCTCAGTGTACATCCCCCCCACCATTGGAAGTCACGTGTCATTCCAAAAGAACTTAGGGTAAAAACATATTATTCACATTCTTTTTGGAATAATATTAAAATATTGTTCCCAAGGCTTAAGCCCCTAGGCTTAACACTTAGCCCCTTTTCCCACCTTCCAGCCCCTAATTCCTTGCCCACTCTAGGGAAGCTTAGTCCCCCATCACTCATTCATCGTGGTTGGACTTGCACGCGGCGGTGTTTATACTTTTATTAATGTGTTGCTTACATACAGGTACAAAATCAGGCCCTTGGCCTTCAACCCTTAGGCTCTCTGGACTAATAATCACATAATCCCACCAACTTATATTAACTTGGATCACCAGCCTATAAAACATATTTACAATTCATTTCATAAACTAGATTTACAAAGGGTTCGGCCTTGGGGACATTACAGACACTTCCTCCACCCCTTTTCAGAGGACCTCTTTCATCCTCTATCGGAGGCATTGATCCTCGTGGCCCCATTCGATCGTTCACAACAGATTACCAGATTTCTGTTGGTGGACAATTTCACCAAGCAGGCCACACCCAATCCCCTTTTGCAGGACAAATCCCAATTGGGACTCAACCCCCGATTGGAGGGCAACCCCCACCGACCCCACCGTATGGAAAAAACATACCTTCATCCTTGGCCCAGTATTGGAATTATCTTTTTCAACATAATCCTTTCTCAACTGGGGGGCAATATCCTCAAGCTAGCTTTGTCATTCCCCCTAGCACAGGCCAACCATACCCAGGCACATCTAATCCTATTTGGGGCTCTAACTCTCAACCCCATGCCCTTGTTCAAGGGTATAACCCTATGAATTACTTGTCTCCACACCAAAAACCGAACCTGCCCAGATCTTCGCATTATATGAAAACTGCTTATGGTCCCACTGGTCTACCGACGGGACTCCCTCCCCAAAATCACTAGTACCCGCATGTGAATAGACAGTTACCCTTCTTAGCCACCCTAGACCTACCTGATCTATCGAGGATTTTAAATGATCTGATCCATCACTCTCCTCAATGGCCCGCCATACCGGCCAAACTACCATCTGATATCCCTAAATTCGATGGTAAACCAGGAGAGGACCCAAACAATCACGTGATGACTTTTCACCTTTAGTGCTCATCCAACTCCCTGATGGATGACTCTATTCGCTTACGCCTTTTTCAGCGAACTCTTACAGGTTTCGTCGTGAAGTGGTATATAGAATTACCATGAGGATTATTCACTAACTTCAACACCCTCGCTATGTCTTTCCTCACCCACTACCAGTTACCGATCCGCTACGAAACGGGAACCGAGATATTTAGTTCTTTCAAACAAGGCAAAGCCACTCATATCTCCGATCACATTCATGAGTGGCGATGGAGACGACATCTCATCAAACTCGAACTTCCTGATCAATTGTTGGCAGAGTGGTTCATGAAATCATTTGTGAATGACATCGCTCGTGACATCACCATGGGTGGAGTTGTCACCAAGGAATAGGAAATCAGTCGTGGCCAATACTTAGACCTCGTTTACTCACAAAAGGGTACTCTTTACAACTTGCTTCCTGATGCACCTCGTCCTTCTACTTCTACCACTTCAACCAACCCTGCTTCTTCTCATGCAGCTGACGGTGTGATTGGCACCTTCCAGGCCCAACCTCATTCCGTCCAAACCCCTAGCAACAACCCCAGATCCATTTCTTCTAATGTTCAAAATGATCTGTCTCCTACCCCTCCCACCGGCAAGACTTTTGAGGTAAATTATGTTCAATCTACCCCCGCCGGTCGAAACAAATCCAAAAGAGGGAAGGGTAAGACTAAGGAGGATAAAAATAATCCACAAATTGAGAAAACCAAAACTCCACCTGTCGACGATAGGGATAAGTGCAAACCCCGATACCCTTGTCTTAACTGTGGTGATGATCACTACACGAAGGATTGTCCACAACGTGCTGAGGTTACTAAGTTCCTTCAAGGGACCACGAAACCCCCCACTTCGGTCGTATTGTCACAACCGTTCCCCTCTCAACAGAAGGCCCAATTGGTCATTCATGACCAACCTTCCCCCTCCAATACATCCTATGTATTAATGTGTACCGGTGATTCAAAGAATAATGAAATCACACTTACCACTCGAGCCAAATATTATTCTTCCTCCAAAGAGAAGGTTGATGCGATACCGCCTTCGTCGGTCCAACCATCTCCCACGACCCCACCTACCAACAGTACTCTTCATCTCGAACAACCCAGCCTAGATACAGTTCTTCACCCTCCCCCAAAGGGTGTTGTTCAAAAATCGGCTTTCAATCCTCATGTCCGTGTTGCCCAGAACTACAGCATTGTCGAAGATATGGCTCAGGCACCATCTGCGATGTCATCCCTTGAATTCCTTCATATTTTTCCTACACAACGGAAGGCACTGTTAAAATCTATTGGTGGAATCGACCCCATGGATACGAATTTAATAATCTTTGACTTGGAAGATCACAAGTTTACCCCCTCAACTTGCATTCCAAATACAAGTTATTGTCTCTGACAAAAACATTTGTAGAACAGTTATCGATGAGGCTTCCTCGACGTGTGTCATGTCTATTACCTACTGGAAATCCATCGGCTCTCCTCATTTGACCGAATCCCACAACACACTCAAAGCCTTCAATGGCTTATGGTGTTCTCCCCTCGTTGCCTATTATGTTAGAAGGAAAAACGGTCCAAGTCGAAGTGGAGGTCTTTGACGCTCCTCTCGATTACAACCTTCTACTTGGTCGTAGTTGGATTGCTTCCATGCATGCAGTTGTGTCGAATATTTTCCATGTCATCCATTTTCCACATCAAGGAAAATTCATTACCGTCGACCAATTGGCCTTCTTTCACTCTGATGCATGTACCGCCAACGCATCGTTCATTTCCAAAACCCCCCTGGATATGAGAATGTCGATGTGGGTCTTCTTAAAGATTCCTCTTTGATGGGCACTTTCCCAATCTCACCACCCGATGTTCCACATCCTTTTTTCACCTCGATCAACATGATCTCCACCTCTATTCACGGAACCCCTACATTTCATGACCCATGGACGGTCCCCAACCTCGACGATCATCTTTGTTATGGAAATGAAATGTCTTTCATTACGGTCGAATCTTCTTATCAAGCCATTCAATCGGCAACCCTTGCTTCCCCCTCTCTTGGTGATTTATCTCCAAATCCATTCCGCATTATTTTTCCCATGGACGAGATGATTAGTATGTCATGTCCATGGAAGACACCCCTTGGGACGATGGACATCATCGTTCCATCCTCTTCCTGGAACAACATGCCATCGAGGGTTACCAACAGATCTCAACCCCGTAGACCATTGTTGTCATTTCCACCATTCCCAAGTCTACACACGATGTGTTTTACGAAGGGAACTTAAGCAATATCTCACCCACCATTCCCCTTGACATATCCATAAAACCTGGAATTGTCGAAAATGTGCACATCGGAGCTTCGTGTTCCCATGATGAAGTTGTCACCTACACGTCTCTCTTCAAATAATTTCATGACGTCTTTTCCTGGAGCTACAAATAAATGTTGGGTATTGACCCCGTCATTGTCATACATGAGATTAAGACATACCCAAACGCTAAACCCATCTGGAAATGCCTTCGTCCAGTCCACCCACGTAAAGCGGTCGCTATCAATCTTGAATTTGAGAAACTTCTCAAAGCTGGCTTTATTTACCCTGTGGCTCTAACTGACTGGATTTCCAATATTTTTCCAATTGACAAGAAACAAGGTACCATCCGCGTGTGCGTTGATTATAGGGACATTAACAAATCTTGTCCTAAAGACAACTTTTCGACCCCCTTCATTGACCAGATCATCAACGACTATGTCGGAAGTAAAATATTATCCTTGATGGATGGTTTCTCCGAATATAATCAAATCAATATTGTACCTACGGACCAACACAATACTGCCTTTATTTGTCCTTGGGGCATGTTCGCTTACAGAAAAATTCCATTCAGTTTAAAGAATGTCGGCGTAACTTTTCAACAAGCTATGTCTTACACCTTCCACGATATAAAGCATATTGTGCAACCATATCTCGATGACTTGTCCTCTCATTCCATGTGTCGGGTAGATCATACAATACACCTCCGTGCCATTTTCCTTCGCTGTTGGTTTTACCATATACACTTTAATCCCCACAAATGTGTTTTCTACGTAGAATCCGACCGACTTCTGGGATTTATTGTTTCAGGTCAGGGGATCCAGGTAGATCCTTTTAAGGTCAAGGCGATTCTCAATCTTCCTCCTCTTTCTTCACTTCACCAGTTGCAATTTTTGCAAGGGAAGACAAACTTTCTTCATCGTTTCATCCCAAACTATGTCGAGCTAACTCTTGGATTTACACGATTGCTCAATAAAGGGTCCGCATTTGTGTGGGATACCACTGCCAACAAATATTTCAAAGATTTTAAATTGTCTTTGACACATACCTTGCTACTCTTCCCCCCTGATTATAGTCAAAATTATTTCCTCTACCTCGCAGCCTCGGACTATACCATCGCTATGGTTCTCGTCCAGGAGGATGATTATCATGATGAACATGTCATATATTACTTGAGTATAATTCTTACTACTACCGAAACCAAGTATTTACATGTTGAAAAAATGGCCTTGGCATCCATCCAAGAAGTTCAATGTTTCCGGCACTATATCCTCTCTCGCAAAACTACAGTAATTTCTAACTGCAACCCGATGCAGCACATCCTTACACGACAACTGCTAGGGGGAAAATACTCCAAATGGATTGTGATACTCCAGGAGTTTGACTTAGAATTCGAATGTGCTAAGTCCAAGAAATCCTTAGTGTTTGTAGATTTGATATGCGACCTTCCCTGCCCTGAGACGGAAATAGCAGCAGATTCATTTCCCGATGAATCTCTTTTCCTGATTAGTTTCGATGACCTTTGGTACAGAGATATCATCATATATCTCCAAACCTAGACTTTCTGGCCCAATTTGTCTAGTACTGGCCACCATCAAATACGCTACCAAGCCCGCCAGTATATCATCCTCGGCGATACTCTTTATCACTTTTGACAAAGCTGAGAAGGCCCTCAATGACTGCCACTCTAGAGCCTGTGGTGGTCAAATGTCTGGGTATGATACTGCCCAGAAGATCTTGTGCACAAGATATTTTTGGCCTTCTTTATTCAACGATTATATAATTGTCGTCCAAAAATTCCATGCCTACCAAACCTACAACAACAAGATATGCTCACACCCTGCTCCTCTACACTCGGTGGTGTCCGTTGGTCCTTTTGTGAAATGGGGTATTGATTTCATAACATGTCACCCTCACTCGTCCGGGGGGCATGGTTACATTATTGTAGCCATAGATTACTTTACGAAATGGGTCGAGTCGATGCCAACATTCGACAATACCGGAAGGACCACTACATTATTCATATTCAATCACATCATTGCTCATTTTGGTCTTCCTCGGGCTATCATTACTGATCATGGTAGCCACTTTTGAAAATTCATGATGTTTGAACTCACTGAAAAGATGGGTCTTCGCCATGAAAACTCGACACCCTATTACCCACAAGCCAATGGCCAAGTTGAAGCAATAAACAAGGTCCTCATTACCATGCTTCGATGAATGATAGGGATGCACAAGATGAGTTGGCACACAATGTTGTTTTCAGCATTGTGGGCTTATCGAACATCCATTAAGTCTGCTACTAGGTTTACACCATTCCAGTTAGTCTATGGCCTAGAATCCATCCTACTGATTGAATGTGAGATACCCTCCTTAAAACTAGCCATCGAACTTCTCCCAAACACTTCTGTCAAAGAAGAATGTTTGTTGTACCTCATGCGATTAGACGAGACTCGTTGCGACGCCACCCTAGTCATAGAAGCCCAGAAAAAAATGCGTCAAGGCCCAACACGACAAACATGTCAAGCCTCGTGTATTCTCCGAAGGCGATCTGGTTCTCCTCTATGAACAAGATAGGGATATGCTAGGAGCCAGAAAATTTGAAGCCATGTGGCGAGGTCCTTATATCATTAAATGATTTTTGGAGAAAGGAGCCTATGAGTTAGTAGACTATGACGGTATCCCTTTGAGTGAACCTAGAAACGAGTTGTACTTAAAGAAGTACTATGCCTAAGATCACATGTGCATGAGTGCTTGTACTTTATTGTATTATACTTTTTTATTTAAGTATGCTTTTGCGTTATTTGGTCTCTGTTCTCGACCGCTTATCGTGCATTGTGCTTGGTTTCCATATGTCGGAGTCTTTGCCACCCTACATTGGCTTCGTCGATGGCGCTATCCATAGTACTCATAACCTTGCTTCTGTTGCATGGGCAATTTACGGCCCTACAAACGAGCTCATCAGTCTACAAGGTGTGTGCCTCGGTCGTGCAACCAATAACATTGCAAAATATAGCGTCATCATCGAATTATTGATTGATGTTATTTCTCTTGGTATCCACCACCTGGTTATACGACTCGATTCGCAGCTAGTAGTACTACAATTAAGTAACATATATACTATCTGAAGTCCTACTTTATTACGGGTATATTTACGAATTCGCCTCTTGGAACGTTATTTTGATTATATTGAGTATCATCACATTCCTAGATGTCTAAATACATTGACAGACGCATAAGATAACTATGTGTTAGACATACATTTGGGGCATTTATAAACCAATCACACATCGCATAATACAACACAAAATAATCCAGTAGAAGCCGTGTATATGTATATAATGATAAAAAAAAAATTACAAAAATTTTATGTCCAAAGACCAAAATCTCTAAAATACGAAGCCCATGGCTTCTACAAAATAGTGTCATGAATGACGCTCATGATAGCACACAACTGCTCGGGCCAACCTACGAAGCAATCGACTAATAGACTCAGACACACCCATAGTATGGCGTTGGTAACGTCTAGGGATCTCCCCAATGGAAATATCTGGGATGTCCATGGTCAACCCCTCCAAGTTCTTCTCCACTGCCTCATAATATTCGACGTCCCATCTCGCCACTGGCGCCACCTCTCCTCGTCATTGAATAGGAGAGGTTCCCGGAGGTCGATATGGCCCCACATCTGTGTCATCACAAAGAGATTTTGTAATTAGTTCTTGGAGAGACATAAAAACATTGCATATGATAAAATTTACAAAAACATTTAAAAAGAACAAAATGTGTACTTCTTACCTAGATCACCCCACTGAGCATCCTCAAGTAGGGCCAAATCTAGATCTCCTCGGAAATCCAACCCAGCATAGGCATAATCATCGACCATCAGCATCTGGGGCCATAACCAGTCAAAAAATGAATCATTGTACCTGATTATGGGCCCATCTACGTGACGAGCCATGAGGTTGCACCACCTCAGCATCCTTGGATTCTCTGGAGCCGATAAACCCCAATAAACCTGTAACCATAGCAGTGGGACCCTCTCTAGAAAGAAAGACACCAAAAGTGATCTGTACCTGAAATGCTTCAACTTGCCCTTTCTGCATTTCGTTAACTGCCTCTTGATACTGCGAAGAACTGCATCCGACCAGTTGAAAACTTGAGGCTTTGTGCACTCTATGGCATATTGAAAGTAGCTCTAGAGAGCCATGTGTGGAGCCGTGCTCCCAGCCATCTGTGCAATAGTGAACAAGATGGTTTGAAGGGTCAAGTCTTGGACTCCCCAAATATCCACCTTACCCTTTCTCCTCTCTACCTCGGGGACACAATACCGGCGACAGTACTCGCTCATGGGGAGCCCATTGCCTCTACCTCCGATCAAAGTAGAGTGGTACCCACGTCGTGACAACCCTGTGAGGAAATAGATATCCTCGATGTCTAAGGTCAATGTATGAACTCCCACATGAAATAACTATTGGTCCATGTCCCAAATATGGACTAGGTATTCCAACAATCTGAGTTGGGCCCTCATGCCCGGAATCCTGAAGAATTTCAAAAGCCCACAGTCCCGGAGGGCAGAAAATGTACTCGGGTCATTCCTGGCAATGGCATCCTCTTCCTCATGTTCTCTTTCTCGCCACTCAAGCATTGTGATGATCAAACACCTGCACAAGATCCATAAGAAAGGTGTTATCAACTTGATTCAATCTTTGGCATAGTTTTTATTAGGCATTTTTCAACTTGCAATTTTCATTTCCCGACACTCCCAGGTGAGCTTTGGGCACAGTGTGAGGTTCTCGTAGGTGCCCTTAAGGCCACCTGTGAGAATCCTTGATTCTCGCAGGTCCCGTAAAGCCCACCTGCGAGAACGCTTGAACGCATGGTGTGGCCCCAAAATGGACCTAAAACCCTGAAAATTGTCCATGAAAACAAAAAATAAACCATGAAAAAGTTGAAGGATCAAGAACTTACCTCGTCGGCTGAAATAGTTTTCCAAATGGTCTCTTGTGCCTCCCAGAATCGAGCCACGAAATTCAGGGGAAAATGAGGTATTTTGGGTAAGTTTCTTGGCAAAATCACAATGAATTGGTAAAAATCCCTTTTTACCCGTATTTATTCATTTTTTACTATTTCTGTTGATTTTTGCTTATAAAAACCTAATGCCCTAATAGTCTTGTGAGCATGGTCTTTCGCAAATGTCGCAGCTTCGAAGTCTGAACGGAGGGTACGGGAGTTCTTTTTCTTTTTTTTGTATGTGCAACTACTTTTAAAGGTCTTTTAGAAAAACCTTGAGCTCAGTCTTCGTTCGTACTCGCGCTCGAAAATACATGAGAACGTAACCGAGTATACTTTTTCTCATCTTTTCGTACTCGTCATGGTAATACAAAAATGACGAACACCATGGAGTATCCTTTAAGCTTTTTTCACGCTCCCTAAAGATGAAAAGATGGCCGAGTGACCTTGTTTTGTTCATGCTCGTAAAAGTATTTGAATAAGACGTTCGATGGGCGATAGTTTATCACTTTTTTGGTCCTCTCAAACTATGTTACGAAAAAGGAACTGAGAGAGTCCTCTTTAAGTGTTTTTTAGACTCTCAAAACATGAAAAACCCTCGATTTTTCTATCCTTGGACTCGTTAAATAAACATCGAAACACCCGCAATGGGACCGAAACATTCCTTCCCGGGGTTCGTTAAATATACTCCAAGGGACTCATCCAAAGGATGAGCTTACATCAACAAGCATATGTTATCCTCCTCAAGCTTGCATAAAAATAAAGAGGTTCTCGCCAGAAATGGTGGGGGGAAATTTAAGAAAGGGATATGTTTTCAACTTCATATTAATGGAAGTAAGCGTCGTTCTTGAACATGACACCCTCTATTCGTCATTTGAATCTGGGTTGGAAAATCCATTTGTCTCTCATTTGACTTTCTACAAGGTCATGTCTTGGGTCATCTTTGAGTTAGTGCTGCCAAGTCCTTGGTTGTGTCGTTCATATGTTCAAGAGAAGTTCACACAAACATTTTATTGTGTCGGCCATCTGCGGTTGTCCATTCTTACTATGTTGGCCTTACCCGTGTTCTTGTCAACTTTCATCCATACTTTGTTTCACCCTCAAAATATGTTACTTATTTCGTGTCATTGATGGGGGATACATCAAGACCCTCCTGTGACGAGTCTCGTTCTGTCGACTCCAACTCATTATCCGAAAATAAGACTTAGAAATCATTTAGTACCTTGGAACCTGCATGCCTTAATGGAAGGTCTCCTCGCTATCGACAAGGGTTCACATCATTGATCCCTGATCGTGAGATTCTACCGAGTGCTTGACTTCAGCTCATGTATTCGCATTCGTTCAGATTTTACTTTGGTACCTTGGGAGTGATTGACATCAATGGTGATTTCCCTCACACTTGTTAACGATTTTCATTAATGACTGGTAATCAAGTGGTTTCTACCATGTTCGACTTCAACACATGTAATCGCATGGCTATATTTGTACTTTCAGGTGACGAGATTGAAGACCCTGGGTCTCATCTTTTGATCCATGCTACGATGGAGTATGTATGATTTGTATCGGCACATAGATCCACTTATTATTTCATGTGGCTATGTCGTCTTAAATCAAGCCTTTTAACATAGATCCATGATGTATCCCTGGTGGCTATGTATATTTTTTATGGCATGGATCCACAGTGTATGCTCAGTGGCCATGACCTATGCTTATTTATGATCTGAGCATGGGAATGCCTACCTCAGAACTGGTATTATATTCTGTAGATGCTTGATTTTTTGCAGGTTTGCGATTAAGTGTGCTCCTGGTTTCTAACACACACGGGCATTTTACAAAGTATTTCAGCTGTCACGAGTTCTGGCCTCATACTTTGGGGGGAATTATGTTACACATGTTTTTGGTCACTCTGGTGATGTCTCTACAATGATGTATTCAGGCTCCCAACAAGGACTTTTTGCCTGAGAAAAATGATTATTGTCTTCCTCCAAAAAACACATTTTTAAAGTGAGTTCATAGGATGCCTATGTATTAGGGTGCGAGAATACTTGATTCTTGTAGGCCACCCACACATAGGGTGCGAACTATTCGCAGGATTTTCTATAAGCAGGGTGCAAACCTGTTTCTAAGCTTGGAAAAAAGAAGAAGTCCCGAGGGTTCTAGAAGGGAATCTTCTAGAAAATGAGTTGGCATTCGTATGGTTGGCATCCTACTAACTTCTTAGATTTGGTGGGATCATCCTCATCCATGTAACCATATCTCCTTCTCTTATATATTGAAAGGTTTCTCATGGAAAAGGTTAAGCAAGATTGAATGAAGAATTGGTGAAAGAATTGTGTGAGGAACCCTTCTTGGATAGAAGCTTGAAGACCCCATTAGGCCTATCAAGTTGTGTCAGATATTCTTTATGAAATTGTAGAGCAAGTGTGTGTGTTGGAACCAAGGGTCATTGAAAGGAATCTTGCGACATCAAGGCAATCAGGTTGTAATCTTCTACTTTCATTTAATATGATACAGAGGCATGTCCCTTTCCCATAAAATCACTATTATTTTATTGCGTAACTCCTTGATCATATGCATAGGTTGACATTGAATATGCTTTGTTATCTTCACATCGGTTGGTTTGTATTGTCTTGGACTTGATTGCACGAGAGCGATGAAGCGAAGCGGGAACAACAAAGACCTAAGGAAGCGATCTAAAGGTATGTTGCTTGTTCCTCTCTACTAGTAGATTCAATGATTACAACTTAGGGAAAGAGTAGTGTCATGTCTTGTTTTGTTCTAGATCCAGGTGGATCTAGGGAGATCTGTTAGTGTCTGCACCTACCGATTTGTCTAATAACAAGCACGTTCAGGCCTCCCATTGCCCCAAATATTAAATATCATGTGGAAATCAGGCATAGAACATCCATACCAGACAACATAAAGCACTGGAAGGTTTTTAGTGATGATGTAGAGTTACAGAGATTTCTTCACTCCATTGATGAATTCTCCAATATCTCAATTGATCAAGGAATTCAAGAAGATGAAATGAGGAATTAGAAGATCAACAACCTTCTCATCTGCTGAAGACAGTGGTTGGTCATGATATTGTGGAGCTAAAAACCAATCACATTCCTAGAGGAATAGTACCATTGGAAATGTTGTTCGATAGAAATGATGTTTACAAAGGAACTACCATGAAGAATAAAGAAGAGGAGGTGATAGAGTGCAATATTGGGACCACTGAGAATCCAAAGATCATCAAGTTGTCCAAAGCATTGGTTGCAGAACAAAAAGACAGGTATGTCAGTCTCATTAAAAATTTTGTTGATACTTTCACATGTTCCTATGAATATTTGAAGACATTTGATACTGCCATCATCTAGCACCAGATCCCTCTAAAAAATTTCTCCAAGCAATTCATACAGAAGATTAGACAATTTAATCCCATGTTGATGTCCATAATTGAGAAAGAGCTAAAAAGAATGTTGGATGCCAAGATTATTGTACCATTAAGGTATTCAAATTGGGTGGCTAACTTAGTACCTCTAAGGAAGAAGAGTGGGGAGATATGCTTGTGTGTTGACTTCATAAATCTAAACAAGTGTTCTTTAAAGGAAAATCACCCCCTCCCCAAGATGAATCATATTTTACAGAGGGTGGTAGGTGCACATAGAATTTCCTTGTTGGATGGATACTCTGGTTATAACCAGATAGCAGTTTGTGAGGAAGATAAAGGAAAGACAGCATTCACCACCCCATGGGGAACATTCATGTATGAAAAGATGATCTTTGGGCTCATGAACGTAGGGGCCACTTTTCAAAGGGCCATGGACATAGCTTTTGTGGGGGAGAAAGACAAATTTATGGTCATATACCTAGATGACATTACCATTTTTTCCAAGTTCATTGAGGAACATTTGCAGCATTTGGAGCAGGTTTTCAAGAAATGCAAGAGGTATGGGATATCTCTCAATCCTAGGAAGTCTCACTTTGCTATGCCAGAAGGGAAGCTCCTGGGCCACATCATATCTGCCGGAGGCATAAAAATTGATCCAAAGAGGGTTTGTGCCATTCAACAAATTGAGATCCCCAGAAATAAAAAGGTTGTCCAGTCTTTTATTGGTAAGATAAACTTCCTCAGACGTTTTGTGCCAAATTTTGCTGAAATTATGAAGCCTATTACTAACATGTTGAAGAAATATGTTGTGACAAAATGGTCCTAGGAGGAAAATTCATATTTCCAAACAATCAATCAAGATTTAGTCGAAGCACCTGTATTAGCCAGCCCTGACTATACCAAATATTTCTTCATCTTCTCCTTTGCCTCAGATGAAACAATTGTTGTTGTACTGCTGGAGAAAAACGAATAAGGGCATGAGCATCCCATAGCCTTTCTCAGTAGATCCCTCTGATATGTTGAGATCAAGTATGATATATTAGAGAAACAGGCTTATGCACTGGTCAAACCACTCAAGGCCTTCAGGGTTTACATGCTACAATCTAGCATAACGGCCTTTGTTCCTAGCAGCAGTGTCAAATAGATTCTGGTCTAACCAGACAGCGAGGGGAAAAGAGGAAAATGGATTGTCAAGATGTTGGAATATGACCTGCACATAAGTCCCACCAAGTTGATCAAGGGGCAAGGACTGGCCAAATTTCTATCAGAATCAAACTGTAAGGTGATAGAATTGCATCATATCTTCACCTAATTAGATACACCCATCATACAGCCTGGACAAGACAACTTACAGGTATTTGAAAAATATTCCTCTTCACCTTGGTATAAAAACATCATCTATTTTCTACAACATTTTGAATTTCCACCAGATGTGAAGAAGACAAAGGCCAAGTCTCTCAAGTTGAAAGCCATCAAATTATTCATTTCAAACCAGAACTTGTATTGAAGAGATCATGTTGGCATCCTGTTAAGATCCCTTGATGAAAATGAATCTAAACAAGTCACGGAAGATATGCACAGAGGAGCATGTAGAGGACATTAGCATTGGAAGGCCACAATGCTCAAGATCCTGAGCGCATGATATTACTAGCCCACCCTTTTCTCTGATGTCTTTTCCACTATTAGAGAATGCAATGAATGCCATATGTTTTCAGGGAAGCAGAATTTACTATCACTACCCCTCAAACCTATCAATGTCAATGGTTTATTTCAACAATGGGGGTTAGACTTGATAGGAGAAATAAATCCGCCCTCTAGTGGACAACACAAGTGGGTCCTCACTGCCACCAACTACTTCACCAAATGGATTGAGGTTGTGCCCACCAGGAATGCCACTGACAAGGTAATCATGAATTTCCTAGAAACTAATATTTTTTCCAGATTTGGTTGCCCCAGTAAGCTTGTAACAGACAATTCCCAAGCATTCAAGTATAAAGCCATGATTGACTTATGTGGAACTCACAACATTTCCTTGACACATTCCACACCCTATCACCCTCAGGGAAATGTCCTGGAAGAATCATAAAACAATACTCTCATCGAGATCATTAAAAATTTGTTGACTGAAAGAAAAAAATCTTGGGACTCTAAACTCAAATATGCCTTATGGGATGACAGGATCAGCACTAAGAAGTCTCTAGGAACCTTACCATTCCATCTTGTTTATGGAATATAAGTTTTTTTTCCTACTCATCTCTATATACCAGTCCTGAAATTCTTGCAGGAGGATATTGAGGATCCCAATGACATCCAATGGAGGATCTTCCAGATTATAGAAGTTCAACAGAAAAGAGAAGCACTAGATCAAAGGACAAAAGCTTACCAGAATAATATCGAATTAGCCTTTGATAAGAAAACTAAGAAGGAGATTTTTCAGGAAGGTGAGCTAGTTTTGAGGTGGGATTCCAGAAGGGATGAAAAGTCTAAGCACGGTAAATTCGAAAACCTCTGGTTTGGCCCTTTTAAGGTGATTGAAGTACTGGACAACAATAGGTTCATCCTGCACAATCTAAATGATATAGAGATATTTGGAGGCTCAGTAAATGGGTGCTTCCTGAAACACTATTTTGTTTGAGGATGGTGGAAGGTTTGTCTTGTACCATAGATGCTTTACTTTATTGATGCTTTTGATTAGTTAGTTGTGTGCGAATAAAGACTCCATATCCCAACAAGGCACTGGGGTGTAGTTTCAGTTTTTAATTCAATAAAATGCATGGTTGAGGGACAATAATAGATACGTAGGGCTGACAGACAAAAACGAGGGTAAGTGATGAAAGGTAAGAGAAATTATCTAATCCCAAGGAACCGATCTACAGTTCTTAGCACCTCACAGGGACGATTTATCTCCAGTTGGAGACAATGGTGTAACCTAGGTCTGCATCCCCTGCCTCTCATCACTTTTTCCTATGCCTTCATCATTTTTTTCCTTTTTTCTGGTTGTTTAAGTCAATTTCCCACTACTGAGTGTCTTGGCCCTTATTCTTCTTTTGAGTCGTCGTGCATTTATGTTTCTGTTTTTCTGGAAGGATAAAATACATGTCATATTTGTTTTGGAATGCTTGTCATCACATGCACCATTGATTGAGCTCACCGTAGGTCTACCAAGCCTTTTCTATGCACAAGAAATGTATGTGCACATGACGCAACAATCCAGAGCAGCAAACTTTGGGCTCAGAATGTGGGAACAGACATGTTAATTTTCGACGGCGGAGATCCATCAGGTCAAATATATCAACAGCTCTCGTCCATTTGGGTTCCAGAATCATGCAGGTTTTAATATCAACTTCGAAGTAATAAGTTCCCAAAGACCTGAAGCCTTCTGAATCTGAGGAGTTGAATTCTTGAGAACCCGACACGTCGCTTCAGAGATTTTCCTTCAAAAATTTTCAAGCGTAACATTAATAAACTCCCAAACTCCCGAATCCTAGATTTCCAAAGAAAATATGGAGTGTTCGTCGGTCATGACACGCGGCAGCAGATCATTCACTTCGAGGATTTTCCTCTGGGGGGTTTTCATGTTTCACATTTGAAAGTCCTGAAGAGCCAAAGACACAAAGTCCCAAAGTAAATTTATACCATCCATCAGAGGGGACACATGGCAGCAGATCTTTCACTTCAGAGATTTTCCTCCAGAAGTTTTTTCATGCTTCACATTTGAAACTCCTGAAACCCAGACTTCCGAAGAGAATCTGGACCATTCATCCATCATGATACATGGAAACAGATCACTCACTTCGTAGATTTTCCTCCGAAATATTTTTCATGTTTCACATTCAAAACATCCAAAGCCTGAAAGTCTGAAGTGAATCTGGACCATTGATCCCAAGTCAACAAGAACCGTCGATCCTTGCAGCAGGTAAATATCACCCAGATCATAGATCATCATCAAATCGATGACCACGCTTCATTGTGGGGATGTAAAATTCTCGAGCGTTAATTTTCCTAAGCGGTCCCGCAATTGGAACCATGGTAGTTTTGGAAGGGTACGTGGAAGCTTGTGGTGGATTGCAGGCCCAAAGAAGTTCTGGATCCAAACCACCCTCAACATCTCCCGCAATCATGTGCTCGAATGAAATCAGATCATCGTTTCACCTCCACATCGTTCCTCTCACCTCCTGACACTTTTCCTTCATTAACCCCCACGTTGATCTCCATCGGCGGTGGCCCAACTCTCTAGAACAACGATCCTTATCGCAACTCGGACCCCCCTGACCATTCTACCTTTGACGGTGGGGGGGTTAGGAGCAAGTGGTTTTCCCATTGCAGACCTACCTAATGTGGCAGCTCCTCAAGAACTCAGACCCCACCCTCTCTAATCCGCTTGTCACCTAACCCCCCCCCTCCGAGCTCCTCCTAGGTTGTTTTCCAATACTGCCCCCTCTCACCTTTCACCACCTGTTCTCCACTCACTTCCCAACCTATATACTCCTCCTCTCCCTACATGCCACCTGTATCCTCCACTACACATCACCAACTCCATACTCTCGATACCTCCATCGTATTCACACCTCCTCTCACTTTGACATTTGTCTTCACATGTCATCTACCCTTGTGTCCATTCATCCCGTCTCCTGATTGGATGCTCGCCTCTATGTCTCCCCTAATGCCCGATGGGCTGAAAACCATTACAGTGAATCTATTTCATAGGTACATATGGCATATGACGGGTTCAATACAGAGTGCACTTGGCTTCCGAAATCTTAGGCATAGACAGAGAGTTAAGTCTCAGTCACAAGTCTACGTAGATTAGTTTCAGAAACACTTCAGCAAATTCTTCTCATGCAGCTGGTTATCTCCAGTGGACTCCAACAACTCGCATACATTTCATCATTCAAAACAAAGCTCTACTTTGTCACTCTGAGGCCTATTTTCGACCACTCAGTTCCTCCAGTACATGCATCAGTTCTGTCACAAAGACAATAGCAGTTTTATTTGATTAAATCCAGCATTTTCCTAGATTGGATGCAAGAGTGGTATTATGTGTGTGATAAAAACCACTCTTTTTGATTAATTCCAGTGTCTAAGTGAATTAAATTATTTGATTTATGAACTGTTCCCTATATTTATGTCTCAGTCCCATAAGGAAGAGATCCTCTACAACTCTTTTAAATAGTTAGTTTTTGCATATTGTAAAGGTCGGATTTTTTGAGGAAAGAATAGCATTACAACAGATTGGTTGAACCCATTTTATGCATGGATTAAATCTCTCTACCTAGTGAACATACTCTTGATGACAGTGTTTTGTTCAACTATTCATGTGTTTTCATTCTTATCTTAAATACAGTTTTTTATTTGTGCAGCGTACATTTCATTTCCTTTCATCTATTGTATGACTTATTTTTACTGATATGAAACCTATCAAATAGCTAATGCTTTGGTGAAGATTTGTTTTATGCAACCTGTGGGAGTTATTGTGTTTTGATACATGTTTTATGTCTTGAAATGATATTTTAAGTATTGAACTTCTTGCAGCAGTGTTGGCCCTTGACCAGGTTTTGAAGAATACTTGGTCATATTTGACCATTTTTGGGACTGTGACGGCTTGGCAAAGATGGAGCGCAACGCAAAGCGGAAATTAGGGAAGAAAGACCTACTTTTGGGTCCCTTTTAGGGTTTTGGGTTGATGTAAAGGGAAAGGGATGTCGGCCCGTGGGTTTACCCACTCTTAGGCCCATTTTGTTATCTATAAATAGATACTTAGGCAATGCAAGTAGAGGGTAGTAGTACATCTATGTGATGTATAGCTAAAGGCTTAGTGCTAGTACCTGGATTTGTGTGATTGGAGGTATATTGCAAGTGCTTTGTGCATGATTATAAGGAGATTGAAAATATAAGTGCAATTTGTAGTTTTGTGTTGAAGTGCAAGGAAGATGGATCTAGCGAGCTACGCAGATCTTTTGTCCTGTGCGAAGTAAAGGTCACTGAAGCTCTGTGTTGTAACCGCTTGACCAAGATAATATAAAGAAGAATACTTTGTGGACATAGCCCCAGGGTGGGGGTGAACCACGGTAACTTTGTGTATTGTTCTTTGTGCTTCGACCTAATGTGTTTATCTCCTTCTTGGCTAAGTGCTTGTTGTGATTAAATATATCTAGTTATGCTTTGTGCTTATGATATATGAATGAATGTTAGATCTGATATATAATATGCTTAGTGCTTGATCTGTTGGATCTAATCTATATTTTTGTGTCTAAGTATTGAATCATCTTTAGTCTAAGTATTTTTCGCGATGCTCTGTGCTATCTGTGAAGTACCATAAGGGTTAAATATTGATGAATGATCTACGCTAAGTGCCCTATAAAAGATATAATCACAGATCGGTGTCCCAGCTAAGGTTGCAGACATCTGAGTCTTGCAACCACCCCTGCCTCTACCTCAGGTGAGACTTCATCTGCTTCATAGGTGTTGTCAAAAGGGTCAGTAGTTAGGGTTTTTTTGGTGCGCTCTTGAGCGTTGAACCCTAGGTCTGCCCCTGTGCCAACAAGAAGATTATTCATTGAGTAGTTTGTTTTTTCTCTCTGTTTTCTATTATTTCATTGGTCTGTCATTAGTGTGCCATCATCCAAGGAGGGCCCTCATCCATATCATTCTGCCAACCCAACCTTTCCTTTGTCTTGATAGAATAACCCTTTGACCAACCAACAAAAAGTTAAAGAAGAAATCATTCTAAAATGATAGGTGCCCTAGATTTTCCCTTTAGCAGTCAGGTGCAGACTTTAGGACCAACATGTACAGTGTCTGAATAAATAGTCTCACATGGTTGCATGACTATCTGGAAGAGATGTGCTTTCTTCAATAGGCTCTTCATACTCTTCTTCTTCTATAGTTTCTTCTATGGATTTCTTAAAAGACATATTTTCATTGAAGGTAACATCTCTGTTGAATTCAATCTTATGTTTTTCTGGGATATATATTCTATAGGCCTTGGATGATTCACTATATCCCATGAATATGCCCTTCTTTCCTGAGGGTTCTAATTTATTCCTTTTATCCTTGGGAATGTGAAAGTAAACAGGGAATCCAAATATTCTTAAGTGTTCCACATGAGGTTTATTTCCTAAGAAGGCTTCTTCTAGAGTCATATCCTTAAATATGCGGTGAGGAATTTTGTTATGAACATATATTGTTTTCATGGTTGCTTCTCCCCATAGATACATAGATAAACCTTGATCGTTCAACAATGCCTTCATAGTTTCTTCAATAGGTCTATTCTTCATTTCTTCTACACCATTTTGTTGAGGATTATGAGGAATAGTTATCTCCCTCCTAATCCCTACCGATTTGCAAAAGGCAACAAATTCCTTGGATGTATATTCTCCTCAAGGTCTTGATTTTCTTGTTTGTGAGGTTCTCTATCTCTGCTTTGAATTCTTGAAACTTGTTGAATACTTCATCATTTGTCTTCAAGAGACATAACCAAATCTTTCTCGAGTAATCATATATGAATATTACATAGTAAAGATAACCTCCTAGAGATTTGACTGGAATCGGACCGCAAACATCTGAATGTATTAGATATAAAATTTCCTTAGATCTACTATTGTTGCTTGAGAATGATTTCTTAACATTCTTACCAAGAGCACATCCTTTGAAAATTCCTTCATGTGTAGATTGTAGTTCTGGTATTCCTTAAACCATCATTTTTAGGAAGGCTAATGCTTGATAGTTGATATGAGCATACCATCTATGCCAAAGTTCATTGGGATTGACTTCATCATGTACAAGGGCTTCATCATTTCGTTCTAGTAATATGTATAGTCTTTGATCCGGATTTTATGAGAAGAACGAAATGACTAAAGATTATTAATAGGTGCTTAACACAAAATAATAGAGATACAGTAAAACTGGTTTTCTATTCAATAAGGAAATAAGTTGAAACTGTAAAATGCAGCGGAAAACAAGCTTGTTGGAATGGTGGTGGCTTATCTCTGAGAAGAGATGTGACGGTTGTGCTCATTTGCAAGAAGATGATTACAATGAGGATATGAGGGCATTTTTACAATAAACAGGAATGCCAAAAACCCCAGACATATAAAAACCTAACCCTAGGAGATGAAGCGCCAAAATTCATGTGGACCCCGTTTCGGTAAGTTAGTACATCAACTTCATGGGGTCGTAACTTTTGCATACAATCTCCGTTTTAGGCGCATGATAACCCATTGGAAAGGTATCGTCGAGGAGATTCATTTTGGGGGAAACATCAAAGTATCAACCATGTTTCTCCCTGTTTTCCCAAAAAATGTCGTTTAGGGCCTCAAAACGGCTCTAGAAGTTTCAGGACCCGAAAAACTGCTAAAAATAATAAATTACCAAAATTGTCAGAAAATTTTTTTGAGCTAGTTGGAAAAGGTGGGTGGCCACCAATATCCACCTGGATCAGTCTTCCTTCACAGGTTCCAATAACTCTAGCATTCTCTATGTTGGAGTCTTTAGGCCAAGATAATACTTTTCCATCTACAAAGGCTATTTTGTTCCCTTTGTCTTCTAGGTAAGATATGGATACAAGATTCTTTTCTAAACCAGGTACATATAAGACATTGCTCAAATGAACATTGTTACCTATTTTTAATTTGACAGAGGCTTGACCAATTCCTTCAACTGGGTAAGTGTTTTTGTCTCCAAGTTCTACCTTGTACGATGTCTTGTTTTCATTTAGATTGGAGAGTATGGCTTGATCTCTTGTCATATGCCTGGAAGCTCCACTGTCAATTATCTACATGTCATATTCAATAGTTCTTGTGAGTTTTAAGTAGTGTAGATGATTTTTCTTTTCATTCATGACTTATGTTGACTGATAACTAGTCAAGCTTTGACCCAAAATTTCAACCTTAACATTTCTGCCTTCTGAGAGTGCCAAGAGGTGCACTGGACTAAGGCACACTTGAACATCTTCTCCTTGAGTAAGGTATTACATCATAAGGTGCTAGACAAAGTTTTTTAGGGTTTCTGTAACTACACCTACTAGTATCCCTAGCGACAGTGCTTTAGTAACTGCACCTGCTAGAAACCCTAGTGGTAGTTCTTAAATGAGCTCAGTAAAATTATGGCTTAGATTCCTTCCAGTGGTTAGACTGAATGAAGGAGGTGTGGGCCCATAACCTGTTAGAATATCAGATGTGCTCATTTCACCATAGACAATATAGAAATATTGTCACCAAACCATAGGCACTAATTCCACCCCCGAGCACCTTGAACTTGAAAAAGAGAATAATTTCCAACAAAAAACCAATAGCCAACCAAGACTAATGCACCAAGAAAAGATAACCAAAATTGATCAAAGAGTCCAACCCAAAAAAACTGAAAATGCAGATTGCAGAACTGTTAGCAGCAGTTGCTCCCCAGACTAGCGCACAATTGGCCTTCTACAATGCGCACAAGTGTACTTCTATAGTTTTGAGAATTCTGGCTAAAATGAAGAGTGGCCTCCTATATTTATACTGCTTCTACTAGATTGCTTGGGCCGACTTCTCATTCTGGGTGCTAAATACTTAGTATATAATATTTCCTTTAGTTGGCTTCTCTTCTAGGGTTATATCCAAATCTCTTCTTGCTTCTGGAATATTCTAATCTTGTCAAAGGTCACAAATGGAGGTTAATACCTCCCGCAGCTACCATAATATCAACATGTTCTTCCTTTTTCTTATACATCCAATGGCCCCATTTATACCATGAAAATTTGGTTGGAGGAGTTAGGAATAGGGAATAGAACGTTAATTGTTGGAATACTGAGAGGGGTGGGTGATTCAGTATGAGTACTTTTACCACTTTTAACCACAATATATATATATATATATATATATATATATATATATATATATATATATTACTCAACTTTATCAATAGTATTCAATAGTTTATCATCAATGTATCATCTATGATTGCATTCAATATATCATGAGAATATAATCATAAACAACATCACAACAAATACACAGTACACCAGAATTTATGTGGAAACCCAAATGGGAGAAAACCACCAAATGATTTCTTATATATATATCAAGAATTCATTCATAGGAAGCACCAACTTCCCAATTCTCCATCTTCAACTAGAAGGAGGCTCCAAACCGATATTTACAGGATCCAACTTGAGGGAATATAGAACTCCCTGAATTCTCTGGCTCCAACCAGAATGAGGCTACAACCCCCACATTATCATGCTCCAACCTGAAGGAAGCTCCAAATCCCTGATTTCCATGGCACCAACCGGAAGGAAGATACAACCCCCTTTCCTTTCCTCATCATGTCGCCCTGAAATATAAGTGTAGACCAAACTATCACTACGAAAATCACTACCACTATCAAACTGTCATTGAATCCAACCTATCACATAAATTTGTCCAACCTGTCACTAATCAACATGTCCAACCTATCATTGATGAACCTATCCACCCTGTCATTGTCATTGGTACTCAACTATATTCTCTCACATGGATCATGTACCAAGAAGACTTATCAACTATATGTGTAATATCACCAACAGACGCCTCTACCAGGCATCAACATGTCCCATACCAAGAATCAATTGAGTACCACAACATGTACCAACAACACCTATACCATACCATGTTCCAACCATGTATATAAACACATGCACTTTACCATATCATGTATCAATCATGCATCAATCCTCTACCACATCATCAACCATGTACCAAGAATATGTTCCAAATGTGTACCAACCATGTACCACCAACAAGTGCCTCTAATAATTCTCCATACCATCAACTATATCCCTCAAACAACAAACCATGTGCCAAGTATCGAAGATGCGCCTCAATGTACTAAAGACTTTCCTCAACCAAGAATCATCCACATGTAACCAAACCATATACCAAACAACCAATAATGAAGTTCTAACCATGTATCATATCATCAACCAATGTGTACCATGTCACATACCATTACCAACAAGACATGCCTCAAGCATGTACCATACCATATACATGTAATCCTCAGCACATAAGTATACATGTTGTATTGTAATAATGACATGTAAATCTTCCACAACCTTTAGCATCCTGGTACCAACATATGTACCAAATTTTCCTTAGCCTTACAGGATTAAGAAAACCTATCACACGGGGCCTCACATGACAACTACTATGCAACCCATGGGGTCCTTGTGGGACACCCTATGTCTGACCCATGAGGGCCAGCCAAATTGTGGTTACAGAAAAACCCTATCACTTTGGAGCTTTGAAATTTTTGTTCTTTCTACATTTCCTCAAACTCGACATCATATTCACCAATAGACCAAAATATTATACCATAACATTCTCATAAGATAAATATTCAATGTACATGTGTATTCTTATGAGAGATTTATTAAGGTGTAATTATACTTTTACTTGGTAACCTCTTTCCTTAATTTTAGGGCTTATTTACTCTCTTGTTACAACCACTTTACCATTTCATTCATTAACTTGTAACCAACTAGGGGATTCTTGACCACTCTTTGGGATTTCCAACTTCACAAGGCCATAACTCCTCAACAATGAGGAACCACGTGGCGTACCACCTATCACCGGAAAAAGTATGACAAATAATACACATCTATGAGTGGCTTAATTGCATTTACATTTTCCTTCATGTACATATTCCTTGACCAACTTTGGGTCCCATAACCACACCTCTGAGGCTTCATGTAGACTTCATCAAATGCACCCATCACATCTGTTGACATCTGAACCATCAATGACAACTAAATCATCATCAATATAAACTACATCTCTAGGGATTCCAGACTTCTCCAAGGGTTGATATCAATCTCCAAGGGTTGAAATCAATGAAAACCAACTATCCAAACCAATTTTCCAATAGTCTCCCCTTTTGGCATTGATGGCAACACTAATGGAATACATTTATGGCAACACTCATGCTCATACGCATACTCATGCTCAAGCTCCCCTTGTGACCATCGCTCCCCTTGTATCCATTTCATTTATCTTATCTCTCCCCCTTTGACATAAATGACAAAGGGTATATTTCCTTGGGGTTTCTCTCCCTGTCTTCATGCATCTGTTCTTTTTCTCTATTTCCATGGATTTTTTCTTTCTCTCCTCCTTTGACAATAGGATAGATCCCCTTGTCTGCATACTACTAATCTTCCTTTCTGGATCTCTTTATCTGATAAATTCTCTTCCCTTGACTTATTTGCAATATGTTGTGTAGATCAATGTAGGGATACCTGTATATGTTTCTTTTCCTCTCTTCCAGTGTTGTGTATTTTCCATTGGTGCTTCCTCTTGAAATTCATTGACATTAATTAACCATATTGGAAAAATGTTATAGTTCAAATTTTATTATTTTGACATAAGAGAATTGTTGAAGCTTTTTTCACCCAAATTAATGGAATTAAGATAAATGAAATTAGGACCAAAAAAGGTGGTATCAATGAGAAAAATGTCAACATAAGAAGAGTTGAAAAAAATCGGTTTGACCAGTGGAAGGGAACTATAAATTGATTTAGTGTCACCTAAACCAATGAAAGTTAGTTTGACCAGTGGAATATTAATGGGATGTAATTCGATGAAAGGTAAGAAGATATGCGACAAGGATAAGGCATTAAAGGAAGTATAAATATTAAATAAATTAGTCCTTCAAGAAATAAATGAGGAAAAACTCAATAAAAACACATCCAGTTAAGAATAAATCCACAAAAGTTTCCAAAAAAACACTATGTCCCCAAGAATCCCCAAATGACCGAGATAGAGAGAAGTCCATTAATATAGTAAGAACCAATAAAAGTGGTAGTTATAATGAATATATTGGAACTGTAATGATGAGAGAAAGAGGAAAAACAATAGCATCGTTTGTCATAGAAAATTGAGCCCAAAACTAGAATGGAGGTCATTAAAAACTTATAGATAGATGAACTAGGATGGGTTGCATAAAGGAAGATATATAAAACCTGGGGTAAAATCTATTTGTGTAAAAGTGAAAAGGAGAAATGGATAGGAAAAGTAATAAACATTTCAAAAGTCAATGTTCGAAGGATTTTAAACATGGCCCAATTGATGTAATTTCAATGTTTGAAAGAGGAGTCAACAAAGTTTATTCCATTTTATTTTAATGGTATCCATATTTTGTATTGATCAAATCAGGAATTACCCTGGAATTGATGTCATTAGACACAGACTCAATCCTAAGGCCAACTAAAGAGAAAACATATCACACGCTAATTAATCTAGGAGTCAAGCATGAAAACAAACCTTCTCACAAAGAAGCGCTAGTTGGTGATGGAATCCAACATCGCAGGATCAAGGCGTGAAGGGGCTAAGTTTCGGCGGGTGGGAAAGTTACGTTGACAACCTACTTAATGAACTAAAGCCTCGATGCAATTTTCCTCACCTAGAAGTGGGAAACCCTCCAAGGAGTCTGAGTGAGTGTAGCCAACGTCGATCCCAGGTACAACACCGCCTTCCTTGTGTTGTCACCTTGGATAGGAAGTATAAAATATCATGGCCTCTATGGTACCACCTACTATACCAAAGAAAAGGGGGGGATAGTCGACAGTCGACACCAAGACCAACAAATAAAGGTTGATTACTTTGTTGGCCCCAATGCGACCTCATGCTTGACCCTTGTGTTAGAAGGTCTTCCCAAATTTAGTGATATAGCAACTAGATTTTACTCCCTAACTCAAAGCTTTATGTTTGTTTAGCAGCTTTGGAAATTTATTCTCACAATATTATTCCAAATCTCTACACCTAAGCTAAGATGGGTTTGAATATCCCTATTGAGTCTCCATCTTGACACTTCTAATACCCTCTATTACCCCCTATCCGAGCCTATTTTACCTATGTTATGAGTATAAAATTGATCGTTATCTCCATAGATACAATTAATGACCGTATTCTTGTGCATAGAGAGGTAACATATGATTGAGGCATATTTTGTTTAATTTTCTTGAGTTAATTAGATTAAAATGCTTCATTTTGTATAATCCCAATTGTTTTACTCCTAAGCAGTCTATTTCAATACTTCAACATTGATCCGGTACCAACAGACCCACACAACAGTGATCTGGTACCAACATAATTGAACTGGTACTGCCTTGAGCTATTCTGGTACCAAACAACTATGCCTATTCTGGTACCAATACAACTGAGCTATTCTGGTACCAAACAACTGCGCCTATTTCAGTACCAGACGACTGTGTGTATTCTGGTACCAATTGTTATTTCCAGAAATCGTTTGTTGGACGAGTTTGTTGTTGAAGATTCCAAGAAATCAGTTGGATCGAAGTCTCCAAATTGGTTTTGATATCACGATAGAATTCATAACTCATGCACTTCGTGTCATGAGGATGAAGTCCATTCCTAAAGATACGATATGAATTTCCAATTATAATATTTTAAAAATAGTTTGATGATTATCCTTAGATCTGGATCGTATCAACTCACCTTCTTTATAAGGTATGTTGTATAGGAGATAGGATACACAGAGATACGTATGGATGTAATGAACAAAATGATGCATATTGTTTTGATGTACGAGATGATGAGTTGTTGATTCGATTTACCATTTGGAGAAATACAAACGATCTGTTATCAAATTTCAGGGTATGATTAGAATGATTTAGTATGTTATCTTTTTAGAGCTTCCATGTTGGAATCAAGAAGGGCCCACCATTCTGATATGGTAAGCTTAATGTAAAATATAGTTCAACTTTATATTCCTGTACATGTTTTCTTTATTCCATCACTCAATTGTGTGTATCTTGCACCTGTTATTTTGATTTCTTGTTTGAATTAAAATATGAATTCATAAAATGTACCTATTGTGTTGGATCTATATAATTGTTATATATTTTGAGTAAATTGTGAATGGGATTGTATTAGTGTA
>ML810833.1:190160-217873 GCA_009831015.1 Picea engelmannii
TACTGCAATAGCTCAGGGGGAGCATGTCTCTTCTTTGACATTGATGTCAAAGGGGGAGAAAATAATTCGGGTGCCTTAGTTTCCATCAATGCCAAAGGGGGAGATTGTTGGCAAATGTTTAACAGATAGCGTATGCTTGTCATCGATGGAAAGTACAACAGTGAAGATGGCAAGATCAGAATGTGCATCGATGGACAAACAGGAACAACGTAGGCTCAGGAGGAATTAGTGCAGAGTCGAAATTCTTCCAAGTAAGAAGGATGTGTAAACTTGGAGGAGAAGCGTCGTTGATCATTGGATTCCATCCAAAATTCTCGATAGCATGAGGGCCATCAGATCTGAATAAAAACAAGAAGAGTGCATGCTGAAGAGAAGGATAGATCTCAGTCATTAGATCTGAGCGAACTCGGAAGCTCGTGAGTGGAAGAACCGAGGATTTGGTGTTAAAGGTCACGAGGCGCGAGGTCGCGAAGCGGCGAAGTGGCGAGAAGATCAGGACCGTCCATCTGGGAAGGACGTGTGGCAGATATTGGAGAGATCTCGCAAACTCAGGGGTTCGCAGGATAAAGGCCCAATTATTGGGTGTTCAAAGTCGCGAGGCGTGAGGACGTGAGGCGGTGAAGTGGCGAGAAGATCAGGATCATCCATATGGGAAGGAAGCGTAGCAGAGATCGGAGAGATCTTGCAAACTCGGGGGTTCGCAAGATAAAGTCCCAAGTATTGGGTGTTCAAAGTCACGAGGCACGAGGACGTGAGGCGGCGAAGTGGCGAGAGATTTATAGTCGTCCATCTGGGGGGACAGGTGGCAAGAGATCGAGAGATCTCGCAAACTCGGGAGTTCGCAGGTTGAGAGTCCAAACATTGGGTACTCCAAGTCGCGAGGTCACGAGGTAGCGAGAGAAGGACAGCCATCGGATCCAGATCACAGGAGGACCATTGGATCTGCGTGGGGGATCACATATGGTGAAAGATTGTCATCTCGCTGACTGGAAAGTCAAAGGAACAGTGAAGACGCTAGATCTCAATTTAATCAAGGACTGTAGGATCAAGAGGACGCGTGGCGAAAGATCAGAGCACCATAAAGCTCCATCTCGGAGTTTCGCCTATCGCGACTTGGAGTGATGAGAAACTCCAGCAAATAAACAACGAGATGCGAGATCATGATAAGATCCTAACCGTTAATACACCAAAATATGTGGACCGTTGATCTGAGCTCCATCTCGGAGTCTCGCCTATCGCGACTTGGAGTAACGAAAATCTCCAATGAAGGAACAGCGAGATGCGAGATCACGATGAGATCAGGACCGTTGATTCACCAAGATCATGAACCGTTGATCAGGGTCGATGAAGATCAAGAGATCGACTGTTGCAGAGAAGACGAAGAGTCTTAAACTGCCAGAGAGACTGAGGAATCTCAGTATAACATGCAGTGATGCTGGACACACGGGGCGAACCACCAGAGAAGCTGAAGAGTCACGATGATAATTAGACAGAGCACTCGAGAGGTGGAGGATAATGGTGCAGAGTCAGCATGCAGAGGCATTGCGAACACTGCATGCACAAGGTGCACAAAAGCTATAAATACACAGTATAGAGAAGAGATGGGGTTGTCGTTGCTGTTGGAGGTTGTTGTGAGTGTTGTTGGTAAAGGTGATTCAAGTGTGAAGAAGGAGGTGAGTGCAGCAGCTGAATAGCACAGAAGAGGAACTGTGCAGAGAGTGGAGATATCTCACAGAGCATAAAAAGAAGAAGACCAGACAACACAAGTGAGGTGAGTAGAAAGGCAATGAGGCAGATAGAGCAACGAAATGCAGTAGAACAGTGATAAGTCGGGTAAGCCATTGTTGAACATTATATCACTGTAATATGTTTCAAAAGCAAAGATTTATATTTCAGGGTGGTTGGGAGGTGCTAGGGAGGACTGTTGTCCTCAAAGGTTCAAGTGGGTGCTTGAACACAGGGAGTTGGTGCTTCCTTCTAGTTGTTGCTATAGAAACCAGGGAGTCGGTGCTTCCTTCTAGTTGGTGCTAGAGAAAACAGAGAGTTGGTGCTCTCAGCAAGTTGCAGCTTGCAAAGCTGAGGTTGTAGCCTCATTATGAGTTGATGCTCATATGTATGATACTGTAAAGAATGTAACCATTACTTATCATATAAAAGAAAAGAGGTTTTTACCCAGCATGGGTTTCCTCGGAAAATATCTGTCTCTGTGTTTCTCATATATGTGATTGATGATGAATGTGCATGTGTTTATTTCTCTGCATTATTGTGATCATCATTCTGTGTTTCTGCAAAGAGTTTTAAAAAGAAGCATAATTGTTTAAGCTCAGGAGCAACTGATTCACCCCCCCCCCTCTCAGTTGTTCAACACTATTTTCTTTCTTTGTGAGTGGGAATGCATGGTTTCATGAATATTCAAATCCCTCTTCCTATAGAGAGAAAAATTATGGACAAAAAAGACCTTTTCCATGTTTATATGGAAATTTTAGTCACAAAATTGATGTTGGGGGGAATGTAACAGATTTACCTTGTGACAAAGCAGTTGGTTAGAGTGGTAATGTTATTTTTTGTGTTTGAAATATATCTTTATATATGTGTTTTTTATCAAATATGTAAGGGGAAATGTTGATATGCTAAGAAATATACCACAAAATTGTTAGGATGAGTTCTTTGGTGGAAGTCTAGTTCCTTCATATTTTTTTCTTAATCATTTTTGTATGCATGATGTTGTTGTTGCTTGGTTAACTTGAATTACAAAAGGGTGAAAGATTCAAGCTTCTCCAAGTGCTTCTCTTGTAAATCATATATTTTCTATTTCAACTCCATGCTTATGTTAGGAAACTATTAATTAGTGGAATAATGGACAAAAGAGAAAGCAATAATGATATTAATAGAACCAATTGGCATAGACAAATTTTGGAGCACCTACCAACACCATCTATATCCCATGCCATGGAATATGTTAAAAGGTAAAACTAAATCAGATTCTATGCTTTTTGAAGTGATTATAATTTACTCTAATGAATGTCATTTTGCACTCCCATTTTTAGATAAGTAAATCAACCACATGGAAAATGAAAAGATATATAATTGAAGAGTATATYCAKTAGATTGGACTCTATGATGAATTCCTATTGGACTCTATCTATGTTGGATTCCTAGGTTGTGTTGGACTCTATACTGAATTTATTTGACCATCAAGGAGAAGTTCCATATTCCATTCATTGATGAGATATTATATGAAATGGCGTCRCATTCCTTAGTAAGCTCAATATAACGTTATAATATCATCAAAGTCTTGTTGCATAAGTTGCATAGTTGCATAAAGTTGCATAAGTTGCATAAAGTTKCATAAGTTGCATAAGTTGCATAAGTAAGATCAATATCAAGTTGTTCGTTGCAAAGTTGCATAGAGAACTTCATAAAATCACCATMAAGGAGAAGTTACATATTTCATTCATTGATGATATATTAKATGAAATGGTGTTGTGTTCCTTARTAAGCTCAATATCAAGTTAGAATATCATCAAAGTCTTGTTGCAAAGMTGCATAGTTCCATAAGTTGCATAGTTGCATAAAGTTGCATAAAATTGCATAGCTACATAAGTTGCATAAAGTTGCATAAAATTTCATATTTTCATAAGTTGCATAATTTGCATAAGTTGCATAGTTTCATAAGTTGCATAAGTAAGCTCAATATCAAGTTTCTCAAGTTGCATAGTTGTATAGTTTCTCAAGTTTCATAGTTKCATGTTCTAGGGACCTATTTTTTTCTAGGTTATCCTCTCCCATTTAGTGATTAAATGGATATGACGATGGATTAGGTGCCTTGGGTGATTGTAGGATTGTAAATCCTTGGAGGTTGATGAGGGGGACACAATACCCATTTTCTCTCATGCAATTTTGGTGAAGGGAATCCCTTGAACTTCAACCTTGTTGAAACATATATTAGTGGAGCCTTAGGCGTGCATGAAATCATCAAAATCATATCTAAAATAGGATACAACGCCCACTCAATCATCCAAATAGGATAATGATGCTAATCAAAGATGAACAGATCGAGGAAATAGGTGGTCAATAAGATAAAATATAAGACAAGGAAGAGAGGAAAACCTTTCCCTATGCATCTTAAGGATAAGGTAAAGAAGAGACATGATTTTGACACATTATGATCGATTTTGACACATATGTTCTCAAGTTCTCCTAAGAGTTCATTTCTGCATATGTGTAGGTCTTATTGGTGTCTAGTCTTTCAAGATATGGTGGGGATTGTTGAGGAATAAGTGGTTCTTGTGGTGAGGTATCCACTTTCTCAAAACCTAAGTATTTGATGGGCTTGGTAGTAAGAGGAGGTTCCTTTAACACCTTTCTTGATCCGAGGTTGATCTAAGGAATAATAAATCAAACCCCACAGTAAATTATTACATTGTGAAAATTGAAATGAAACAAGATAAAGAAATATAATCCCTCTTGAGGTAAGGATAAAGTAATTCATGGCTTAACACATCTATTTTGATGATAGAAAAAGACTATATACTACCCAAAACAATGATGGAAGTGATGCTCCAAGAACAAAGTATTTTTACATAAACTATAATGCCTATATAAGAAACCAAACAAAATTGTAGAAAATGAAGTATTGCTACAAAGTGAATAAAACTATACTCAACACATAATGTAAGTTAAATATGATAAATGAGAGTGAGGATGAAAAAATTAAAAAAAAATAAACATGAGATGTTTCTACAGGAAATATGTTGTTGTTACAAGAAACATATTGCATATACAAAAATCATGCATAACCTAATCTATGAACAAAAGGAACTAAAAATGATGAAATTAAAGAGCATGCACCAAGTAAAGAGGTCCCTTAGGTAACCTTTATTGGGCCATACACAAATATCATGCAAGGAACCTTAAAAAATAATAATAGCAACATGACTAAAAGTGCACATTCTCCATTAACATATCATCTTAAAAACATAAATACATTTTAAATAAATTCAAGTTCTTTGAATGCCTAGCACAATGACCATACAATGACTATAAAAATTGACTAACACCTCAAGGATAGCCCCTGAATTTTTCTTATACTGAGATCTTACATTAGTCATCCTTTTGATCACTCGTTCATTGAAGGACCTATTTCCCCAATATCCTTACAATTAGGGTCCCTAGTTCTAGGAACCAAATCACTTAATAGATTGTCTCTCTTGAGTCAGTAGTTTGAATGGATTACATTGAGTCATTAGTTTGAATGGAGTGTAGGAGGTGAAGTTTCAAGGGAATGTGGAAGGTGGAGTGTCATGATGTGGAAGCCTGAACCAATGTGTGAGACCTCTAAATTTTGCATTATTAAGAAATTTTGAAAGTGGAATGTGGAAGAATGGTGAGAAGTATGTTTCACATGAAGCGATTAGGGTTTTCAAACCCTCGATTTAAAAAATGCCAAGGCCATTGAGTGTTATATCCATTTAGATTTCCATAGTAAAAAATTAATTTGATCAGTATCCACTTTTCTTGTCCTGAATCCATATATATCTACCTAAAAAACCTACTAATAGGTTAAAAGGGGTGAAAATGATAAAAATAATTTACCATTTTGGGCGGCATGTACGGAGCTCGAATATCTCCACTCCACAACGCAATCGTTTTGGGATAGTAGTTGGATAGGGTCTCCTCTGTCACTATGCGCCAGAGCTATCAGATTATCTATCCCTGTCATTTTCGATTTTTCCAAATAATTGGGCCTCCTCTATCAAATGAGGCGGGTTCTAATTTGTTTCACCGGATAAGGCCTCCTCTATCACTATGGGCTAGAGTTGTCGGTCGGTTTTTTGTCTCTGTTGTTGTCGGGTTTTCCAAATCACTTGGCATCCTCTATCATGTGGGTTCTAATTTGTTTCACCTCTATAGAATGAGTACATGACATGGGTTCTAATTTTTTTTTTTTTGTTTTTTGTAGTTTGTTTTTTCATGTTTTGTTTTTTATTTATGTTTTTTAAGTTTTGTTTTGTTTTTTTATGTTATGTTTTGTTATAACATAAATAATATATATTATATAATAATTCCTAACTCTTATCACTACTAATCTATAACTTCTAACACCTAGCTTATAACCTTAATAAAACCTAGTAACATTTCTAGTCGATGTCCCCTAACCTTAATAACCCACATAACCACTAACCCACATAAAAATGATGATGAAGAAAATGAAAATGTTTATTATGGTGATGAAAATGACGACGATGATGACGATGACAATGACGACAATGATGAGGAGGAGGAGGAGTAATATTATGACAATGTTGATTAGTGGTGGTGACAATGGCGATGAGGATCATGACGATGATGAAAATGATCATGGAAATGACGATATGATGATGATGATCACAACAATGGCAATGACGATGATGTTGACAATGATGATGACAATGACGACGATGATGATAATGATGATTGTGACAATTATGATGAAGACAATGATGACGACGACAAAGATAATGATGACAATGATGATGACCATGGCAACAACAATGATGATGATACCAATGAAAATGTTGATTATGGTAATGAAAAGTTTTTCAAACAATTTTCTTGGGCTCAACTTGCCACAATTTGTTCAAACAAGCCTCAAGGAAAGGCTTAAAACAAAGCCACTTGTATTCAAGAGAAGAGTTGTATTTGTTCGATGTTGTAGAGAAAGATCATTTATATTCTTGTCATTAGGCACAAGGTGAGAATCTTGATTTTTGTCCACTAAACCCTATAAAATTAGCATTTGAAGTCATTAAAGGTGAACATTCCTTTATTGATTCATTGCTTTGATATATGATGAGTGTGCCTTTTTATATGAAGAAAAACTAATCATTGTTCCTTTTATTAATTCCTTTTATGATTATTCCTAAGGGAAATGAAGGTATGCTAACCTAATACCTCCATGGTAAAGTTATTACTATCCAACCAATAGTTTTGAAACTACATTAAAACTTCAAAATACTTGCATGGTATCCAAAGACGTTTTTAACAAGTCAGTGAGATTAACAAGGATGGACATAGTGACTTAAAAAACTATGTGGGTGATTGGACTAACATGATTAATAATGTTTCCAACTATCCTAATGAAAAAGAGAAAGGAGTGAAGGGAAAGGGTCTAAATTTAGCTACCATTGCTAGAGATTTAGCACCCAAACCATCCCAAGAAGAGATAAGAAGGAGGATTCTAGAGAAGGATTGGGTCACATATCAATGAAGGGGTATAATTAATGTCCAAATGGGATATGGGATCCATGACTAGGTTATTTATGAACCAATAATTAGTATTAAGGTCTAACCAATGTCAAGGGAGATAAATAATGGCCTTCTGTCCTAAATGAAGAGTCTCGAGTCAAGCACCAAAAAGAAGAACCATGAATTTATCAATTTATGCATTGAAATCATCCTTGAACCATGAAACAAGACCTTCATAGGGTATATTTGGCCTACTAGAGGGATATGGGTGCCATGATTAAACCATAACGAAGGCCCTAAAAAGGAACATTTATTGGTTCCACACATGGCATAATTATTGGGTACATCATGGTTAGGATTTTGTATCACTTGAGTGGGATATGAGGGCCCTAAATTTCACTTCTTAGGCTCAATCATCATGAACAACACCTAGAAACCACAACACAATCCCTCTCTATGGGATCCTTAGCATCAAAGTTAGATAAGGATACCATTAGGAGGTTTCATGCAGTAAAGACAGGTAGAGAGGCCTTTATAACCAACACATCACTCATTTGTAAGTATTCCTTGAAGGCATCCAAGTAGGATACAGGTGCCATGAGTAGGTTTTGTTCCCTATAAATGGGTCTTAACACCTAAAAATGGTTAAGGGGGGAGTAAAGGACTTAAGCCATAATTGAACCTTCTCAAGCTCATGTGCCACGAACAACAACTAGAAACCATGACATGAGCTCTCACTTCAATGTCTTTGGCCTAATATTTGGACATGAGTGACATTTATATGTTTTTCATACTACATATGGGTCTCAGGGCCTTGAACATGGTTATGGTAGGGAAACAAGCCCCAATCCCTTAACCATGGTCAAGGGAGGGAAACAAAAACACAAGCCCAAAACATATCATATCTAGCTCAAGCACCATGAACAAGTCCTCGAGTCACCACACAAGTCCATGGATGGGTTACAAGACCTTAGCTATCATCAAAGAATGAAAACAAGTGCCTTGTAATATTGTTGAAGATTCTAAAGTTGATCCATATCCTTGAACATGAAGTTCTCAAACCATTATAACAGAACTTTGGCCTTTAAGAGGGATATAGACATCATGATTAGGTTTTGTACATTGAAAATGGTCGGTGTAGAGGCATAAACATGCAAAGTTGGAAACAATGGCCTAAATCCCTAACTAAACCTTCTCAAGCTCAACCACCATCGACAACACCTAAAAACCATGACACAAGTCCTATCTAGGGAGTCTTTGGCATCCAATCTGAATATGGGTGACATTATGAGGTCTTCTTGACCATCATGGATGGGTCTTAGGTTCATGACTATAGTTGATGAAATTAAACAAGAGTGTTCAACCCTAAACCTTGCTTCTCAAGCTCAAGAACCATATACAAGCAGTCAAACCACCACATATGACCTATGTAACATATCATTCACCTCCAAGTGGAATTTCGGCACAATGAATAAGTTAGTTTTCAACCAAGAATGGATCTAAATTTCTAACCAAGATGAAGGGAGGGAAACAAGGGACATGTTCCCTAAGTGAACATTATTAGGCTTAACTTCTATGAACAACAACTACAAGTACCATGAACATATTCCCCAAATAAAAATGTGTCAGACCCGCCATTAGGAATGGTTCTCAGGGATGTAGTTGGTATTCTTTAGAATCCAAATTAGGATATGGTTCCATGAGTAGGTTTTGTACAATAGAAATGGTTCTTGAGGGATTAACATGGTTAAGGGGGAAATAAGGGTCTTAAGCCCTAATTGAACCTTCTTGAGCACAAATAGCAATCAAATCTAGGCACACTTCAACAATACAACTCCAAACTTAGAAGGGAAAAATGATAACAAAACTTCTCAAGCAAACAGTGAATCAAAAGGTTTTTTCTTAGATAACAAGTATGTTCATTAGAGGCTCATGAAATAAAGAGATGAACTCAGATCTTGTTCCCTGTAGCAATTAAAACAGCCAACACTCTGCATATGCTCAAAGGAAAACATCAATCAATGCTAGAGAAAATCACATGTGAAGGAAGACACTCCACTTTAGGCACATGTAAGGTGAGAGATGGAGCTCTTGATTGTGCATGTGTTTTCAAGGTGAAATATGATTTAAATCTATGAAAGAAAGTTGATTATGGTAGGATGCTCCATTACAGGTTCATGTACAGTGAAATATAGAGATCCAAACCATTCTTAGATATGCGAAATGGAAACAACACTATAACATTAAATCTACCAAATGTTTGTCTACACACACATATAGGAATAACAAATGTTCACTCAAGAATCTATGTTGCACTCATAAATCCATATTACACTCCAAAAATCTATATTGCACTCCAAAAATGCTCACTCGCTCACTCACTCACTCACAATTGCCACACATCTTTATTGTATTTTGTCAAATGTTTATTGAAGCAAAATAGAAATAAAGTTAGATGTTTATGATCAAAACAAAAATGATTTTATCCATACACAAACTAGAATTATATATACAGTAAATACAAAGAAGCATACCTTGGTTGGGTCGGTGGGCCCTTGTTGTACCAACAAGGTAGCTTTAAAATAAACTTACAGAACGAAAGGTCTGATAACACGCATCAATTCCATGAGCTGCAATTTATATCATTACTTGAGAAAAACAGAGGTGCAATCCACATTCTTCAAGAATCAACCCTACAACATAACAATTCCTCTTTCTTCAAGAAGAAATCTTGTAGCATAATAATTCCTCCCTACTCAGACCTATGAGGTCTTATTTATACATAAAATCCATGGAGGAATGGATGAAACCGAATCCCCAAACTAAGAAAACAATTTTTACAATTTTAGGATAAATCCCAAAAAAATCTGTGTTTTTTAACAATTTGGGCAGATTCGAGTTAGTCCCCCACCCATATCTCCCAAACCAATTCCAATTTTGAAAAACATCTTGTGTTTTGCTCAATTTTTCATATGCTAGACAAAACCCATGTATTAGAATTTCTAGATATGATACCATATGCACGGAAATTGAGGCGCAAGTTGGCAGTTTGAGTTTTTTTTTTAATTTTGGCAGAATCATTCCCCCTTAGCTGGAGGTCCACACATGCGAGCTGGGTGAATTCTGACCCACGTTTCCACATGAAAACATCACTCTGAACAAAACCCATGAGCCTGATTTTCTTCTAGAAACATTCAAAAATTTTGAATTATGTCTAGTACCGGATTAGCACATGTTGGTACCGAAATAGGTGGAGCCTTGGTACTGGAATAGACTAGGTACCGGATCATGCTGCTTAAGATTCAAAGTGATTAGGTTCATACATAATCAATAATTTAATCGAATTAACTCAATAAAACTAAACAAATCATGCTTTAATCATAAGTTACCTCTTATGCACATGAACAAGGTCATTGAGTGTATTATGGAGGAAACAGTCAATTAGATACACATGGAATAGGTTAAATAGGCTCAGATAGAAGGTAATATAGGGCATTAGAAGTGTCAAAATGGAGACTCAACATTCCCCCATGCTTAAGTCATTGCATGTCCTCATGCAACAATGATCTTCAAAATTTCACAATTGATGATACTCCTCACTCGATCAAGCATTCCCTGAAGTTAAGTCTTATCCAATCTGTTTTCAATCAAAGTTAGGAGAAAGGGTTGGATGTGACTCTAATACGATTATAAGATAGTGTCCAAGAGTTTTCATAATGAATTTGACTAATAGGCCCCCCTAGCTAGATTACCTTTCAAACAAAAGTGATATAAGCATGGTTTAGATATCATTTGAAGAGAGGAACACATAAAGGAATACATCCCAAGATGATTAACTCGTTTTAGATCCAAATTTTTAGAGATGAATCTCTTCTTGTTTAGGTAAGGTGAATTACACATACTGAGGGTCCCACTTCTCGTGCAAACCTATTTTTTTAAAGATAGAACTCTAAAGTGGATACTTGAAGGTTCTTAAGAACATCATCCAAGAGATATAAAGGTCATCTCCTAGCCTTGATTTGATAGTGATTGCTTCAGAATGAGACCCAAGGGTTTTTGTTCAGTTTTAAGTGTGCCACTTTATGTTTTTCAACTCCCTTTACCCAGCATAGCCCCGCTGCCAGCAGGCCTGTTCAGTACCTCGACGAGTTTACCTTAGTACCATACAAGAATGGCCCCACTGCCAACAGGCCTGTTCAGTACCCCGACGGGTTTACTTGTACTTCCTGATACTTCCTTTTTATTATATTACTCAAAAGATTTAGAATAATGTATATTGTTCATTGACAGTTTTAGAGTATAAGGAAGGAGGTGGTACGAGAGTGTTTTAGATTTATTAGGCACATAATTAATTGTTTGCAATTATCCCAAGGGTGACATCATCCACATTCAACTTAAATCTCAGTTATTCAATGTATAATAGAACATCTCGGATAATGACTAAGAGGTCCCTCTAGTTAATCATATTAGGGTTCTCATGAAAGTTCATTGCAGTTTTGCAAGGGCGGTCCACCACATGAGGTTTTCATCAATACCTCTCAAGAGAAACTTGTAAAGATAAACTTGGATAAGAACTTGTTGAATCAACTAGGTTAGTATTATACATAATGGTGTCACCACTTTTCAATGGATATTTCAATTAGCAATCACTTCTTCAAAATAATGAGGTAATAAGACAAGTGCACCCATTATCATATAGAGATAAATGTGAAAAATATATTCCTAAAGGGAGAGCAAGGATTATTCATTTAGGGTTGAGTGTAGAAATGTAGGAGGAATATGCATATGAGAGTAAAAATAATTCAACACAATACTTAAATGACCCTTGATAGAAAGAACATGAAGAGATTAGCCCATACCTCCAATTACCTAAAGTGAAAACAATATTAAGCACATGACAAAGATCATATCACTTTGGCATCAGTACCAAATAAGTAATGGAGTAGGTTTCTGCAGTACCAGAATAGATAGTATTGGAACAAAGTGACATGATGGATGATTTTTTCTCATTCATGGCGACAACCACTTCACAAAGGAATTCAGTGATAATATACGAGGAGATGTATACGATGGCTTGCAAAATTTCATGGTAGGGAGCATGTAATAATTGAGATTAACCATATGTTTACTGCATAATTAGTCTAATTCCTTTAGTAAAATGAAAAATGTTGAATTTATATGTCCTAGTACTTAAATCGAGCAACAAAGCTTGAATATATGATTAGAGCTACCAACACCTTATTACCAGTACTTGATCACCTGAGTACTAGATGGATGCAGGGTTGTGCTTCAGTACCAGAATAGTGTAGACTTGTGGTTTAGTACCGGAATAGCACAGACCTCCTCCTTTGGTACTGGATGAGCACACAGGCAACCATCAGTACCGGATGAGCACAGTACCAGATGAGCATATGAATGTTGTTCAGTACCAGATGAATGCAAACTTTCTCCTTTGGTACCGGATGAACGCAGAGGCAAACATTGTTTGTAGTACTGGATGAACGCAATTCTGTATTACCGAAATAGAATAGTACCAAAATTATGGAAATGACTATCAAATCCCAGCACTGAACATGTTGATTTGGCCTCGCCGATGGAAGTTGCAAAAGAATATGAAGGTTTCAAAAACCACTCCCCCATGCCTAAAGTTTTGCATGGCCTCATGAAAATAATGTGAGATGCTAAAAAGGGTTGCTCAGAGAGTTGTGAACACCTGTTAAAAACAAACCAATAGAACTAATTAAAACTGGATTTGTATTCATGCTTACAAACAGAAAATTTAAGGAAAATGTCAAAAGTTGAATTATTAGCTATGATTAAAATGGCTTGGAATTAGCATTTAGTTTCAACTTCTATTAAAAAGATCATTGAATTGATCATCCTCGTGAAATAGTGGTCTTAAAATAGATAGGTAATGATAAAGCACAAATGCATCATTTTTAACAACTTAAGGAAAAAGAAGAATTTTGAAGAAATAGGTCATGAAGCACTCCCTTAAGTGTTATCTTCTATTGACAAGGATGTCTTCTCCGCTTTTGAAACCCTTCCAGTATCATGTTTGCATTCGGAGGATGAAGATATTCCCTTCTCATAAGATTCCAAACAAAATTATCATAACTTTTAGAAAGAAAACTACTATAGGTACAAAAAATCTTAAACCAATTTCTTTATTAGCTTTTGACATTCCCATCTATGAAAAATATAAAATATATGTTGCATTGCAACATTTATTTATTTATTTACCTATCCTACTCTAATTGAACAAAAGAAAATTCCCTTCAGGTATAGGAATACTTCCAGTGAAGCCATGTGTGTAACAGTGTTAGAAATATATCCATACTCAGGTTTAAAAGATAAATCTTAATGCATACTAGAGTATGAAGGACCAGTTTCTTTGATGATGAGATCAAGCAATAATGAAAAATAAGAGAGTGGTGTGACCTAATAACTAATTGAAACCATATTTCAATAGGATCACTATATTCTCGTTTCTCTTCTTTGTTTAGGTCACACTGAATGTCTTCCTCTACCATGTTATGCATATTATCCTCTTCAATATGATTGGTATTTGGATTACATACAGGATCTGCTAAGAGGCATGCTAAGGACTCCTCAATATCAGGTTCTACTGGTTGCTCTCCATTGAATTCTATCCATGATTCTTTATTCCCTTCAACAAATTGACAAGAGGAATCTGACAGGACTTCTAAATCTTCATGTGGAGAGACAACTAGATTCTTGACTGCTGTGAAGATATGCTCTTCCTAAGAGGCGGATATCCCAGTTGCTGCCAGAATGTGAGAAATTTCTTGGAGGAACATTCTTCAAGATCTTGATCATCCTTGAATTACTCTAGCTGGTTGATGATCCCTGTCTCGCAACACAAATTAGTACTCGGGGGATTCTTACAGCACCCCAAACATGATTTATCATCAAAGATCTGAATTTTAAAACTATTTGCAAAAACAAAACACACCAAGCTTGAACTCCTTGTGTTACTGGGACCCTACTATCACCAGGTTATTTGTTCACACAAGTTAGTTCATCATGAAAACACAATTTTTCATAAAGGAAGGAAAAACACACTTGCATTAAAAGAAGAGAGAACAACCTAACTTTGGAGAAACCCCACCAAAGTGGAAGTGTGGGCTCACCCCGCACGTCTTACCATCTTCTCTCCGCCCTTAGGTCATCCATAAAACCAATCCCAAACCATTAAAGAAATCTGATTCTAATACTACCTATTACCGTTTACAACTCCCCGGTAACGGCGCCAAAATGTTGGTGCAATTATTTGCATAATATATTACCAAACATAAATTATCAACCGAGATTCGTAATCAGTAGAGTTGATGCACTATATGTGCCAATAACAGATAGGTTCCTATGTCTATTTAATATAGCTTAGATAAGAAAACCAATAATAACAAAACACTATGTTTTCAAAGATAACACTCTTCACACAATTCAGAAATTAGAAAGAAAAACTTGCAATCATGCACTCAAAAGATTTTGCATAGATAATGCCTTGCCCATTTACAAGCTCATGAAGTGGAAATATGGACTTTGAATTAGTTATCTGTAGCTTTTACTCTTAACAACAACTAGCAATCAAATCTAGGCACACTTCAACAATACAACTCCAAACTTAGAAGGGAAAAATGATAACAAAACTCCTCAAGAAAATAGTGAATCAAAAGGTTCTTGCTTAGATAAAAAGTATGTTCATTAGAGGCTCATGAAATGAAGAGATTAACTCAGATCTTGTTCCCTGTAGCAATTAAAACATCCAACACTCTGCAAATGCTCAAAGGAAAACATCAATCAATGATAGAGAAAATCACATGTGAAGGAAGACACTCCACTTTAGGCACATGTAAGGTGAGAGATGGAGGTATTGATTGTGAATGTGTTTTCAAGGTGAAATCTGATTTAAATCTATGAAAGAAAGTTGAGTATGGTAGGATTCTCCCTTACAGGTTCATGTATAGTGAAAGATAGAGATCCAAACCGTTCTTAGATATGAGAAATGGAAACAACACTATAACATTAAATCTACAAAATGATTGTCTACACACACATACAGGAATAACAAATGTTCACTCAAGAATCTATGTTGCACTCATAAATCCATATTACACTCCAAAAATATATATTATACTCCAAAAATTCTCACTCACTCACTCACAATTGCCACACATCTTTATTGTATTTTGTCAAATGTTTAATGAAGCAAAACAGAAATAAAGTTAGATGTTTATGATCAAAACAAAAATGATTTTATCCATACACAAACTAGAATTATATATACATTAAATACAAAGAAGCTTACCTTGGTTGGGTCAGTGGGCCATTGTCGTACCAACAAGGTAGCTTTAAAAGAAACTTATAGAATGAAAGGTCTGATAACACGCATCAATTCCATGAACCGCAATGTATATCATTACTTGAGAAAAATAGAGGTACAATCCACAGTCTTCAAGAATCAACCCTACAACCTAACAATTCCTCTTTCTTCAAGAACCAATATTGTAGCATAATAATTTGTTGGACAACTGATAGGGGGGGTGAATCAGTTGTTACCGTGCTTAAACAATTATACTTATTTTAAACTCTTTGCAGAAACACTAAATGACAATCACAATAGTGTAGGGAAGTAAGCAATAGCATATTCAGCATCAGTCACACACATGTGATACACAGAGACAGATATTTCCTGAGGAAACTCATAAAGGGTTAAAACCTCTTTTTCTTTATATGATAAGTAATAGTTACATTCTTTACATTATCATACATATGAGAACCAACTCATTGTGAGGCTACAACCTCTGTTTTTGCAAGCTGCAACTTGTTGAGAGCACCAACTCTCCATTTTCTCTAGCACCCACTAGAAGGAAGCACCAACTCCCTGGATTCTCTAGTACCAACTAGAAGGAAGCACCAACTCCCTGGTTTCTCTAGCACCAACTAGAAGGAAGAACCAACTCCCTGGTTTCTCTAGCACCAACTAGAAGGAAGAACCAACTCCCTAGTTTCTCTAGCACCAACTAGAAGGAAGCACCAACTCCCTGAGTGTTTCCAGCACCAACTGGATGGAAGCACCAACTTCCAATCATACAGGCACCAACCTGTATAACAGAGAACAAGAGTTCTCCCTTGCACCACCCTGCCACCCTGGTTTCTCTGGCTGCAACCAGATGGAAGATACAACTCCATGTGTTCAAGCACCCACTTGAACCTATGAGGACAACAGTCCTCCCTAGCACCCCCCTACCACCTTAGATTATCAATATGAATTACTGAAACTTATTACAGTGATATCATGTTCAACAACAGCTTACCAGACTCATCATTGTTCTGCTGCATTTCGTTGCTCTGTCTGCCTCACTGCCTTCCTGCACACAGGACTTGCGTTGTATGTTCTTCTGCATTTTATGCTCTGTGCACCATTCCTCTTCAATGCACCTTTTGTCTTCTGTGCATTTTAGTTGTTGCACTTCACCTCCTTCTTTACACCTCCATCACTCACAATAGCAACAACCACAGCAACTCCGACAGCAACAGCAACCCCATCTCTTCTTTGTGTCATGTACTTATAGCTTATGTGCACCTTGTGCATGCAATGTGTGCAATGCATATGCATGCTCACACCGCGCCTATATCCTCAACATCTCGAGTGCTCTGCCTGATCATCGCAACTCTTCATCTTCTCTGGTGATTCCCACCACGCGTCCAGCATCACTGGGTGTTCTGCAGAGATTCCTCAGCCTCTCTGACAGTTGAGACTCCTCGTCTTCTCTGGCATAGTCGAGCTTATCCTTTCTGTTTTTGTTACAGACTTCAACGCTCATCCATTTGTCAATCCCCTCTAAGAATAGTCTTCATTCACTAGAAGAAGCCTAGAGACTCTTCGGCTCCTCTGGCGATTCAACCCATGTGTCTATCATCACTAGGTGTTATGCCAAGATTCCTTTTTCTATCTGGCAGTTGAGACTCTTCGTCTTCTCTGTTACAGTCGAGCTCACCCTCTCTATTTCAGCTACAGGCTCCAACCCTCTTCCAGTTGTCAATCGCCCCTATGACCAATCTTCATCCCATTAGAAGATTCCCAGAGACTCTTTAGCTCCTCTGGCAGAAACCATCAATGGTTTCTAGAAGTTACATTGTGAGGAGCAAGATTAGCCCTCTGATTATGCTCAAATTCACCTGCACCGTTGGATTAACTCTGAAGGATATTGTCGTTATTTATCCGTTTCACACTTTCGCAATTCGTAGATTCTGCGATGAGACATATTGACTCTCCATGTCACGAGCTCTAAAATAGAGCTTAGCTGCATGATAACTCTCCCCTTAAACCTTCAATAATGTGATCTTGGTTGTGACCACAGGCCTAATCAAAAAGGTATTCCGTGATTTCACATTTCGCATTTTCTCACATCAGTCTCCTTGAATCCATATTTCACGAACCTCGAAAAGGAGCTTGGCTACTCTAGCTCCCTCCTCTACATGACCACAGGCGGTGACCACCGGTTACAGTGACATTTCACCTTTTCAGTATTTCGACATTCGCACCAGACGCGATCCCTGAAATTCCGAGGCGAAGCTTATCTGCACTAGGTCCTTCCTCCACGTGACCACAGGCGGTGACCACTGTCTGTGCTAAAATGCGTTGCAAACTTATGATCTTCATCGACCTTGATCGACGGTCCACGATCTCAATGAATCAACGGTCTAGATCTCATCATGAATTCGCATCTCGTTGTTCCTTATATGGGGGTTCTCGTCACTCCAAGTCGCGATAGGCAAAACTCCGAGATGGAGCTCAGATCAACGGTCCACGTTCTTGGTGATCTGATGGTTCTGATCTTTTCGTGATCTCGCATCTTGCTATTCCTTAGATGGATATTCTCATCACTCCAAGTCGTGATAGGCAAGACTCCGAGATGGAGCTTATATCAACAGTCCTCAATCTTGGTGATCTGATGATCCTGATCTTTTTGTGATCTCACATATCGTTGATCCTTAAATGGAGATTCTCGTCACTCCAAGTCACGATAGGCGAGACTCTGAGATGGAGCTCAGATCAACGGTCCTCATTCTTGGTGATTTGATGGTCCCAATATTTTCGTGATATCTCATCTCGTTGATCCTTAGATGGATATTCTCGTCACTCCAAGTCGCGATAAGCGAGACTCCGAGATGGAGCTCAGATCAACAGTCCTCGTTCTTGGTGATCTGACGGTCCTGATCTTTTTGTGGTCTCGCATCTTGTTGATCCTTAGATGGAGATTCTCGTCACTCCAAGTCGCGATTCGCAAAACTCCGAAATGGAGTCTTTGACAAGATCTGATCTTTCGCCACACATCCTCTTGATCCAACGGTCCATGACTGTCCTCGATGGACGGCTAGGATTCCTCCACAGTTTTGGAGAGTTGGATGACTCTTGGTCTTATCCGCCTTGTAGCTTCACCATATCTAATGGCTATTGGTCCTTCGTAGTTACCCTAGATCCTACAGCCCATATATTCTCGCAATTTCTCCACTTCGCGAGTTCGAGGGGTGAAAGACTGGAGCATTTCATACCTTTGACTTTCCAGTCGATGAAATGTTGATCTGTGTCCACGTGTCCTGCCCTTAGATGGACGGTCCTCCTTCTTTTGGGATTTTGTCTACCCACTTCTTCTTGCACTTTAATGAACGTGCAGGTTCTCCCTAATCCAATGATGGTCAGATCTTATGCTCATATATAACGCCTAAGATATGTCCTCCTCTTCTGCGCGTTCTTCTTATCTGAATTCATATCTGACGGCCATCGAGAATTCAGGGTGGGATCCAATGATCACTGACGATTCTCCTCCCGAGTTTACTCATCCTCCTTACTTGGAATAATTTCTAAGTGTCAAGGGCCTCGACCTTTGATCCACCTGAGATCTTAAGTACGCTATCTCTCTTGAGCTTTAGCAATGAGTTAACCTCATCCCTGGTGCACACCTATGCACTGCATTCGAATCTGCGCTAATTCCTCCTGAGCTTACTTTGTTCTTGTTTTTCCATCGATGCATATTCTGATCTTGCCATCAATAACAAGCTCACATTGCATGTTAAACCTGCCAACAATCCTCTACACTATCTCTTCTGAACTTATCGATCTTTCTCTGCAGCGTCTTCCCAAAATACTTCTGGTGCCTGTCTGTTACATTCTTCCTATACTTAAGCCATCTTCGCTGTTGTACTTGCCATCAATGACAAGCATACACTGCTTGTTCAATATTTTCCAACAATCTCCCCCTTTGGCATTGATGGCAACAAAGGCACCCAGATTCTTTTCTCCCCCTTTGACATCAATATCAAAGAGATCATGCTCCCCCTGAGTTGTGGTAGTAATTTTAGGAGGTATCATATATTAATCCAACACAAACTCCCCCTGATGGGATGGACTCTCTTATTCGAGGCCTACAGAATATTTGTATCTTAACCAGAGTCTTGTCTTTCTGATTTTTGGACCTGTTCATCCTCAGCTTCCATTGTATCCTCTGTAGAATACTCAAAATTGCTCACCTCTCTTACTAGGACTCCTTCATCAACATTTTCTTCTCATGAGTGGATGACTCCCCCTGTCACTGTTATCTCTCTGCTTGTGACTATTTTCCCCCTTTGTTCCTAAAAGGTTAACTTTCCTTGACAAGGTATTTCCTCTTGTTATCTCTACAGGATGTCATGTATATCATTTTGTACATCAGAATGTTGCTATTGTGAATGTCGTTGTCCTACTTGAACACTGTGCAATTGTAGCTTGTACTTTTTAAATAGCCCTTGGATCTCCCCATTGAATCTCATCGATCTCTATTACTGCAATTTCATTTTTCTTCCATGATGCATTCAATCCAGTGCTTTTATCTCCATATTCAATCACAAGAGAAAACTGCTACACCCACTCTCATACCTGCTTTTCTTTCTCACAAATGAAGGACCTGTTCCATGTTTCTTAGGAGTATTGATTTTTTCTTTGTTATATCCAATACCAGATTTGTCATTTGGTGATCTCTGACTATCCAAGATCTTATCTAGGGTCATGGAGTTGTTTAAGGACTTGATTTGGGTGTCTTCCTTCTCAACTTTCAAGACTTTTGCTTCTTATTTATGACATGGTTCTTCTCCTACTTCATCCATGGGGTTAATTCTAACTAAACATGCTTTTATTGTATCTAAATCTTCTTCTTTACTTGCAGGGGAGGACTCAATTTCAACATCATTAATTTTCTTTATACTTTTATTCACCACTTGTCCTGAGTTTATATTTACCTTACATTCTTTGGACGTGAGCACCTCTTCACTACCTCTGTCACATTTTTTACTTGTACTGAGCAAATTATGTTTCATATCATCCATAAGCAGAATGTACTGGGCATCTCCTTTGTCATTACTCAAACTCATCATCCCTCTATCCTTGATTTTACCTGGTTCATCATTTTCAAGGATCACATTTCTTGTTTTGCTTTTATTTATGGATAGTAACTTATCCTTGTCTCCAGTCATGTGCTTGGAACATCCACTGTCTATATTCCCAGAGGCATTTTGTTTTTGAGTTGAAAGTGCTTGACCACATTTTTCACTATCTTTTCTTTTCCATGTGTTGGCCTTTCTATCTAAGAACTTTATCCTTGGGTCTTCTTTGTAATTCTTCAGATGGTAGTTTGTAGCTTTGTGGCCAAAGTTGTGACAGTTATAGCATTCAATCTCATTGTTCAATAGGTCAAAGTTTTTGTTGCAGCGTTGTCTACTCATTGACTATTTATTATTTCTTGACCTCCTTAGTTGTATGTCTCTAGACTTAGTTTGGAAATTTTCAATCTGTGATGGTTTGTTACTTGGCTATATCATCCTTTGTTGAGGCAAATATTTATTCCTTTGAAATATTAATTGCTTATGTCTAAGTCTTAAGGAACAATTTACAGCTTTGTGACCAAATTTAGAACAGTAGAAACAATATCCATAGAAAAATTCTTTGTACCTGGAAAATGATTGTCTTCTTTGAGCAAATCGATTTATTCCATGCTGATGATGTCCTTGAGCAGGGAGTACATTATTTCTTTGTTCTACAGATTCAGTCCTGGCACCTCTTTCTTTACTCGTCCTGGGCGGCTGATTGACTTCCTTTGTTTCTGCAGGTTTGTGGTTTTCATTGGTTGTAGATTTAACAAACTTGATGGGTTCTTTGTTCCTTGGCTGACCACTACTTGATCCCTCTTCAAACCCCAAACCAATTTTCAGCTTTGGGTTTCTTTGTTGATTCAGAATGTATGTTGAGATTCCTTTTTCTCTCTGGCAGTTGAGACTCTTCATCTTTTCTATTACAATCGAGCTCACCCTCTTTGTTTCAGCTACAGGCTCCAACCCTCTTCCAGTTGTCAATCACCCCTATGACCAATCTTCATCCCATTGGAATATTCCCAGGGACTCTTCAGCTCCTCTGGCAGAAACCATCAATGGTTTCTAGCAGTTACACTATGGGGAGCAAGATTATCCCTCTGATTATGCTCAAATTTACCTGCACCGTTGGATTAACTCTGAAGGATATTGTCGTTATTTATCCATTTCGCACTTTCACAATTCAGAGATTTTGCGATGAGACATCTTAACTCTCCATGTCACGAGCTCCGAAATAGATCTTAGTTGCATGATAACTCTCCCCTTAAACCTTCAATAATGTGACCTTGGTTGTGACCACAGGCCTAATCAAAATGGTATTTCGCATTTCGTGTTTTCTCACGTGAGTCTCCTTGAATCCATATTTCACGAACCTCGAAAAGGAGCTTGGCTACTCTAGCTCCCTCCTCTACATGACCACAGGAAGTGACCATCGATTATAGCGACATTTCACCTTTTTGGTATTTCGGCATTCATACCAGACGCGATCCCTGAAATTCTGAGGCAGAGCTTATCTGCACTAGGTCCTTCCTCCACGTGACCACAGGCAGTGACCACTGTCTGTGCTAAAAGGCGCTGTGAACTTATGATCTTCATCGACCCTAATCGACGGTCCATGATCTCGATGAATCAACGGTCCAGATCTCATCGTGAATTCACATCTCGTTGTTCCTTAGATGGGGATTCTCGTCACTCCAATTCGCGATAGGCGAAACTTCGAGATGGAGCTCAGATCAACGGTCCATGTTCTTGGTGATCCAATGGTCCTGATATTTTCGTGATATCGCATCTCGCTATTCCTTAGATGGAGATTCTCGTCACTCCAAGTCGTGATAGGCGAGACTCCAAGATGGAGCTCGGATCAATGGTCCTCATTCTTGGTGATCTGATGGTCCTGATATTTTCGTGATCTCGCATCTCACTGATCCTTATATGGATATTCTCGTCACTCCAAGTCACGATAGGCGAGACTCCGAGATGGAGCTCAGATCAACGGTCCTCGTTATTGGTGATCTGACAGTCCTGATCTTTTCGTGATCTCGCATCTCCTTGATCCTTAGATGGAGATTCTCGTCACTCCAAGTCGCGATAGGCGAGACTCCGAGATGGAGCTCATATCAACGGTCCTCGTTCTTGTTTATCTGACGGTCCTGATCTTTTCATGATCTCGCATCTCACTGATCCTTAGATGGAGATTCTCGTCACTTCAAGTCGTGATTTGCGAAACTATGAAATGGAGTCTTTGACAAGCTCTGATCTTTCGCCATGCGTCCTCTTGATCCAATGGTCCATGACTGTCCTCGATGGACGGCCAGGATTCCTCCATAGTTTTGGAGAGTTGGATGACTCTTGGTCTTATCCACCTTCCAGCTTCACCATATCTAATGGCTATTGGTCCTTCGTAGTTACCCCAGATCCTACGGCCCAGATCTTCTCGTGATTTCGCCACTTCGCGAGTTCGAGCGGTGAAATACTGGAGCATTTCATACCTTTGACTTTCCAGTCAGCGAAATTTTGATCTGTGTCCACGTGTCCTGCCCTTAGATGGATGGTCCTCCTTCTTTCAGGATTTTGTCTACCCGCTTCTTCTTGCACTTTAATGAACGTTCAGGTTCTCCCTGATCCAACGATGGGCAGATCTTATGCTCAGATCTGATGCCTAAGATCTGTCATCCTCTTATGCGCATTCTTCTTGTTTGAATTCATATCTGACGACCATCGGGAATTGAGGGTGGGATCCAATGATCACTGACGCTTCTCCTCCTGAGTTTACTCATCCTCCTTACTTGGAAGAATTTCTAAGTGTCAAGGGCCTTGACCTTCGATCCTCCTGAGATCATGAGTACGCTATCTCTCTTGAGCTTTAGCAATGAGTTAACCTCATCCCTGGTGCACACCTGTGCACTGCATTCGACAATGTGTTAATTCCTCCTGAGATTACATTGTTCCTGTTTTGCCATCGATGCATATTCTGATCTTGCCATCAATGAAAAGCTCACATTGCCTGTTAAACCTACCAACAATCCTCTGCACTATCTCTTCTGAAATTATCGATCTTTCTCTGCAGCGTCTTCCCAAAATACTTCTGGTGCATGTTTGTTACATTCTTCCTGTACTTAAGCCATCTTCGTTGTTGTACTTGCCATCAATGAAAAGCATACACTACCTGTTCAATATTTGCCAACATAATTCCTCCCTACTCAGACCTATGAGGTCTTATTTATACATAAAATCCATGTAGGAATGGATGAAACCAAATCCCCAAACTAAGAAAACAATTTTTACAATTTTAGGATAAATCCCAAAAAATATGTGTTTGTTAACAATTTGGGCAGATTCGAGTTAGTCCCCCACCCATATCTCCCAAACCAATTCCAATTTTGAAAAACATACCTTCTATTACTCAATTTGTCATATGTTGGACAAAACCCATGTATTAGAATTTCTAGATCTGATACCATATGCACGAAAATCAAGGCACAAGTTAGAAGTTTGAGTTTTTTTATTTAATTTTGGCAGAATCATTACCCCTTAGCTGGAGGTCCATACGTGCGATATGAGTGAATTCTGACTAAATTTTCCACATGAAAACATCACTCTGAACAAAACCCATGAGCCCGATTTTCTTCTAGAAACATTCAAAAATTTTGAATTATGTCTAGTACAGGATTAGCACAGGTTGGTACCGGAATAGGTGGAGCCTTTGTACCGGAATAGACTGGGTACCGGATCATGTTGCTTAGGAGTCAAAGTGATTAGGATCATACATAATCAAGCATTTAATCGAATTAACTCAATAAAACTAAACAAATCATTCTTTAATCATAAATTACCTTTTATGCACGTGAACAAGGTCATCGAGTGTACTATGGAGGAAACAATCAATTAGATACACATGGAATAGGTAAAATAGGCTCAGATAGAAGGTAATATAGGGCATTAGAAGTGTCAAAATGGATACTCAACAAAAATATTCAATCCATGTAAAATTTCAGTGCATACAGAAACAGTTTGAAAAAAATTCAACGTTGACCCCATTCACAAGTCACGGTTGCCCATGTCTAGTCCTAGTACAATGTCTTTTCATTGTTATTTTTAAAATTTGTTTGAAAATACATATGTTCCCACATCTAGTACTACAAGGACATATTTTTATGGTGTTGATTAAACAATGAACAAAAAAGAGGGATTTTTCATCATAACTATGACACGCATACATTGTGTATACAATGTAGAACCTGAAAGAAAAATGAAGAAAGGTTGATGCAAACTTAAAACTTGTGTCAACCAATTTTTGTACTTTAAAAGAAAAATAGGGTTTATGGTTTACGTGATAGGTTTATGGGTTATTGGTGAAGTATATCCTTCTTAAATGCAATAACATGATGGAAGAATTCTCACTGTGCCTAGCCATTATGCATGCTAACAACCACCCTCCCAAACACAAGTGAGAAAACATCATCAACTCAAATCATTGGATTTATTTACAATGTGAAGGTTTTCCAAATAAATTTGGAAAATAATGAAAAGTGAATGATGGTAACAACCATTCACCATTCTGAAGCATGCTCACAGTGTTCACTCTAGCTTGGTCTCCTCCACCCTCTATGACTTTTGTATCCTCTGGCATTGTGCCCTATATCTCCTTCTCTAGTGTTCCCTCACGTAGATCTCATGGTTTGGGAAGATACTCGTGGTGTGCTCTCCTCGGCCTTCCTTGGCTCTCCTCTTCTTCTCTCCTCGTCTCTCCTTGGCTCTCCTTTTCTACTCTCCTCGACTCTCCTCTTCTGATCTCCTTGTGTGGTATCCTCATGGTTTTCTCTCCTCACGTGCGTGCAGGTTTGAAATGTAATTTTTTTTTTTTGGTTTGGATTTTTATATATAATTAATATATATTATAATTATATATAATATATATTATAACTATATACAGTTTATATATTATAATTAATATATTACATGTTTAATAATTTATATATTATATATTATATGATAGGGGTTAATGTGTTAATAATCACCTAACCTAGACCTTGAATATACAGCCCCTAACCTTCTAAATCATCGACCCATAACCCATAACCCTTCTAAAGACGCAATGTGATTTATTCCCATTGTTCTGCATGTCAAAGTGAAGAAATTCAACCAAGCGCGGGTAAATGGCAGGAGTAACTATGTCTCTCTTAAGCTATCCATATGCCTCGTCATCTAGTTAGTGACGCACATGAATGGATCATTAAAGATATTCCCCATTGTCCCTAGCTACTATATTCTAGAGAAAACACATCCAAGGGAATGGGCTTGGCAGAATTAGTGGGGAAAGAAGACCCTGTTGAGATTGACTCTAGTCCTAACCCATTCATAGTTTGGGAAAATTAGGGAATAGTTTGGGAAAATTAGACCATAACATTTTTCTTTGGGAGTCAAATTGATGATGGAAACAAGTGGGTGTGTGAGTAAAATTTGAGTCCATAAACCCTCCCATATTGTTAAGGCATGTGAATAGTCTATCTACGATCATGATGGTATAAAAATGAATGAGCTTCTCTTGGTTTCAAGAATAATTTATCCTCTACTGAACAAGGCCAACCACGTAAAGGTGGAAGCTCATATGGTCCCACCCCTCCCCCTCACATCACTCTCAATTCCCTAATACCCACTCTATAAAATAGAAAATAATCAAAAGCAACCTAGTAAGATTCATCCATAGAAACTACAAAAAACAAAATTACTAAAGGTAAATGAAATTATGTGTTTGTAAATGATATTGTTAGTTTACCACATACTTTAATATATTGGTGACTATTTTTAGGTTTCACATAATAATTAAACAACATGTAACATAGGATATAAAAACTTGGCATAAAACTTAAAAACATGTAATTAACCCATGACATAAGTAAATTATTTTAAGAGAATAATTCATACAAATTAAAATATATAGTCACATACCTGATCCAACTCAACATATGTATAATCATCCTTATTTTGTATATTCTTGTTCATCAAACTCGACATTTGTATCATCATCCGGTTTAGAAATGGTGTTGAAAGGATTGACGATATCATCATCGTCATCAATGTCATTTTCGAGCATATTTTCATCTACATCATCATCAAGAACTCCAATGTCTCCTACGCCTGGATCATGATATTCTTCGTCTTCTTCGTTTTTTGACCCTGCATGATCTTCTTTATCTGTCTAATCTGGTGAATCATCTTCTTCTTCAATATCATCTTCTTCATGTACATGAGTATACTTAATTGGCTGTAAGAACCTAATTTCAAATTAAGCCTAAAAATACTCATATACATTTAAATAGATAAAAATTACTTCTAATGAATTTCTTTCATTTCATCATATAAGTATCATTTCATCATATAAGTAGCAGAAATTCATATGAACAATAGAAATCTAAATAACAACATGCTAATAAATTTAAATAACCATTACATATTCATGAGAATGTGTACCTAAAATACTTTTGTGTGATGCTAAATTCCCGACCTATGAATGTCCTCCCTGCTGTTTTTCCCTGCTGCCTTGCCCAGTCTGTTGGTTTGACCAAACTGTGCCCCAAAACCGAGTTTTCCTCCCTGCCAACTAGGAACAGCTTCCTAGCTCCAGGATACCATATGGATATCCTGGCCCCCGTGCCCAAAACCCCCCAGCAAACTGGTGCCCCCTGTACTGATCCTTCCCGACTACAGAACTCAAACTCTCCACCAACCAATTCCCCGAGCACCCTTCACAACAATCCCAGAGAACCCTCTCTCCCCATGAAAAAAAGTAGAATGATAATCCCCCTCCTTTTGTAAACCTCCTCTGCTCATATCCCTCCTTCACCGCCCTTTCTCCTCATTTATTTCCTTATCTACACATTCATTATCTTATCCACATAGTTAATTCCTTACCCTATTATTTAATGTTTCCTTATCCTTATTTTTAATGCTTCTTATCCCCTAGTATACGTAGATCATTTAATTAACAATTAAATTTAATAACCCACTTAAATTTATTACCCTGTTCATTCAATGCGATAGGTAATTAAATATTTAAT